>ML788507.1:379460-420084 GCA_009831015.1 Picea engelmannii
AAATTTTCATTATTACCATTTTACATATTATAATTAAATAATTTTGATTATTGAAATTATTCTTGTCCATATCATTTTATTATTTAAAACAAATGTATACTTTTGAGAATTGAAATCAAATAAATGGGGGATTATATTTCAAAACTTGGACATTTGCATTGTTTTTTTAAAGCAATGTAATCAAGTTAAAAACTTTTATTATTTAAAACAAATGTATTATTTTTTAGAATTGAAATCAAATAAATATGGGGATTTTATTTCAAAACTTATTTCAGTGTAATTATGTTCAAAATTTGGATATTGGTATTTTTTTTATAAGAAATGTAATCGTGAATTGGATTTCATTTTGTAGAAGAACTAGAGACTAGTATTTGTCAAAATGGTGATAGAGTATCGTATATATAATCTATAGATTACGAATCGGTATATTTATTCCTATCCAAAAAGATGATGGGTATATATCAAAAGATATATCTATTCTATATGACTAGAATCTATCGAAATCTCTATAGTATTACGATTGATCAAAAACATGATTGATCCATATTAAACTCATTATCAAAATTACCTATCATGATTGGACCATATTCAGGGTGATCTAGAAGGATCGAAATGATCAAAATATCTTTGTCCCATTGAAAAAATACAGAATCTTAACATATTGATTCCAAATAGAATTGATAGTACAATTATTGATTCTTTTATATTCATAATATCCCGTTATTAACCAACTTTATTGGGCATATATTAAAAGATTTGGATATATATGATCTTATCAAATTAAAACTTTTTACTAAAAGAAATATTTTTAAAATATTTGTATCATATTTTTCACAATCTAAGAGATTCTCAAATGAATTAAGGTATATTTATGTACATGGAATTCAAGGTCTTGTAAATCAAGTTTAGCTTGGGTGGTTGAGAAGAATGATTGTTATCTTTCCCATCCAAGTTCAATTTTTGCAAGTGACATGTTGAACTCATAATGAGTATATTGTTGTAATGACTTTGAGCCATGTTTTTTACTCGCCTTGTGCCCTAAATATTCTAGGGTTTACCCTGGGTACCATAATTCAAAGTCCTATTTAAGGTTTATTTTGAAGTATCTTTCATGATTAAAGGTACATTTTTAAATTTATTAGATGTGTTTTCAAGGTTTTTCCAACCCTTTTTTTTTTTTAAGCTATCTTTCATATTCAATAGATTTTGATGTGCTTTCTAAGTCATTCTCAATGTTCCATAAACAATGTTCCATAAATACCCCATGTTATGTGGTTCTTATGTTGTCACTTGAAGATGTGATTTATGTGTTTCAAGAGTATCATAGTGGTTTATTGATATGTCTTTCTTTCTTCGATTTATGTATATTAAATGTTTTAGAAGCTTGAATTGATGGTAGAGTCACATACTTTACATATTGATGGAGAACACTTAGAATCAACGCTATGATGAGAGTATTTCAACGCTATGAGACCCTCAATAGTTGGAAATTATGGTTTCTTTGTTCATAGTTAAATACCTAACATCTACCTTCATTTAGGATATGATTGACAGTATTTAAACGCTATAAAACCCTTCATGGGTCATGTCACGTCAGTTGTTTAGATAGAAATTATGTTTTTTTGCTTCATAGTTAAATGAACAACATCTACCTTCATTTAAGGGTACTTTGAATAATGTTTTATATACTTTGTTGGAAATTAAACCACGAAGACAATTGTTTCAAAAATTATGTCGTCTTACCATGCAAATACAAACTAATAGATTTAGTGGCATTCATACGTTTATTACTTGTAGAAAACTTAGCATAAATAATTAATTTAAAAAATCCAAAAAATATAACACACTCATGTGCCCTCCCATTCTCAAAGGATACACATTCCTAGACCCTTTTAAAGCATGTACGCTAACGTAATGATTTTGTCTTCATGCATAGACTCATCAAGTTTTGTACAATGATAGCCTTTCATTTCATTTACTCATCACTTGTTTTTTTAATTTACATCGAGTTTTTTTGCTATTAATTAAATGTAATTACTTATTAATTAAATGTAATTACTTCACTAGTGAATGTAGACGTATGAATTTAATTTACTAATTGTGAAAGTGGTCTCTTAATTGGATATAGATGTTTGAATTTAATGTAACAATTGTGAAAGTAGTCTCTTCATTTTGATATATCAATTTTTTTTTACTATTAATTTAATGTAATTATTTAATTATTTTATTAGTGAATATCAAAAAAAAATTACTATTAATTAAATTAATTAAATGTAATTATTTTATTAGTGAATGTTGATGTATGAATTTAATGTACTAATTGTGAAAGTGGTCTCTTTTTTTTTAGATGGAAGATTCCGCGTCGGAAACTCACCCCGATACTTCCCCACATAATGGATGATATGGGAGTGATAAACCCGCAGCCCCAAGGACACAGGCTCGAACTCGTGACCTCTCCCCAAACTGAGAGAGTGTGTGCACGTCTTACCAATTATCCTATCCCATGGGACTGTGAAAGTGGTCTCTTAATTGAATGTAGATGTTTGAATTTAATGTAACAATTGTGAAAGTAGTCCTTTCACTTTGGTATGATGTTTCTATTTTTTTAGCTATGTAATAATTTTTTCCAGATGTAGAAGAACAATGGAGAATTATTAAGGTTACAATGAAGAGTTTTAAAATATACTTTAGGTAGTGAAAAATGATCATATTGAAGCAATTATTTTTCATTAGTACAATGCAGTTGGTGTATAACAAGCATGAATAGACAAAATGAACCACTCTAGCTAAACTCATATATCCACCTCAAAATTTATGAGTTAGTAAAAATATGACCAAAACCCAAATTTCAATCTCAAAATATATCTCTAGTATTATCTAGATCTAAATAACTTATGTATATATGAGAGAGAGAATACCACTGAAAATCAACTGCACTTCATAATTCACAAACACATGATCATAAAGAGTCATGAATTCACATTTTTAGCTTTACAATTTTTTCTCCATTTTTTAAAGTATTATTTTCTATAGCTTTCAATTTTTGAAATTTTATTGTACTGCTTCATTTTTTTCATTTATTGAAATATTATTTTTCAAACTTTAAATTTCAACACTATTTCTCACATAAAGAACTAAAAAATTATAATTTTTTGATAATTGAAATTTTTGTTATATTAAATCTCATTTAAAGTGATTCTTCATCACTTTTAAATTTTCAATGTAACCATTTTCACTTCAAAAATTATAAAAGTTGATAATTGAAATTTTGTTGTTTTGTATTTCGTATCATTTTTTTTGAATGCATTTTTTTGTTCATATGGCAGAATTTTTAGGAATTATTTTGGATTTTTGTATCAAAAATGTTTTAAAATTGGCTAGTTTAAGAAAATCAATCATAAAAATAGTTTTCCCTCTTCAAAACATAGTTATTTTAGATATTTTTTCCCTCCCTTTTGGGTAAAAATTGGTAGTGATGGCATTATTTTCACTATGTCAATAAATTGCCTAAATGTATATTGAAAGTTTTAGAAACATGGATCATGGGTAGAGTAACATGTTTCTTTACATGTTGATGTAAAGCACTTGGAATCAAGGCTTATGCCAAGAGTCTTTCGACATTATAATATTTTTAATGAATTGTGTTAATTGTTGAGGTTCTTCAAACATTATAAGACGTTCAATAAGTCATGCCATTTGTTCATTTGTTGAGAGGAAATCTTATTTTCTTAGTTCAAAATTAATTATTTAAAGATGCTTTTTAAAAGATGTTCAAATACTTAATTGATTTCTAAAAATTATACCATATTATTTTAATAATGAACTAATTAATTACATAAAATATTAATTTAATATATATATATATATATATATATATATATATATATATATATATATATATATATATATATATTCTCACACCATAGAAATTCCTAAGCCTTCACCCAAGGACTCACAATCAATGGATAACAAATATTTATGACTTTTAAGAGATTTTCCATAAATGGAACCTTGTAAATAACACATAGATGGATAGCAAATATGTATGACTTTTAAGAGATTTTCCATAAATGGTTGTAAACCACACATCCATGTCCCTTCACATTCTCGACGATACAAATTCCTTAACCCTTGAAACATGCATCCAGCTGAAATGTTTTACCTTCGTGCGAGGACTCCTCGAGAGACTTCTATTAAGTTTTATATTTATTTTGTTGGTCATAATAGCATGATTTGTCTTCATGCAAGAACTCATGAAGTGTTGTAGAATGGAAGACTTCTATTGAGTTTTATATTTATTTATTTAGTCATAATAGACTAAATCACCTCATATAGTATTTATGACTTAGAATCCACTCATAGATATAATTATTAGCATCTTGAATTAATCGAAGGTAGTTACTTCAAATATTAGGAATATGTTTGGTATATTAATAGAATGTAGTTACTCCAACATTAACGTAAGGAATATTTTTGGTATATTAATCGAATGTAGTTAGTTTATTGAATTTAGATTAGTTTGAATTAAATATATTGATTGTAAATGTAGAGTATGATTTAAAACTATTTTTAATGTTAAAAGTTTATTGGGAAGTAAAGTAATAATTTAATAATTTAAGATTTAGAGACATTTCGTAAGAGTGGAAGTCTACCTCATTACAAATCATCAATACATAAAAAAAATTGTTTACACACGATGATATTACTAAGTAGATATATTACTAAATAGATTCAATGAATTGAAATAAAAAAAATTAACTAAATTATTTTTAAAAGATCAAATAAAAATATTAAAAAACATTTTTAATGTAATACTTTTACCATTTTTATAATATTTTTTAAAGTATTTTGTATACATAGTAATAAAATATAATATAATACAAGGCATTGTCAACACTATCAAAACTATCTTGCATGCTACTTATAATTATAATTAGTATTCATGAAGCAAACACTGATGAGCGTAGATTTTAATATGAAAATACCATTTTTATAATATTTTTATAAGTATTTTGAATACAAATTAATAAAATATAATATAATACAAAGTATTGTCAATATTATCAAAACTATCTTGCACACTATTTATAATTATTATTCATGAAGAGTGTTTTGAACGAGTGGTTTGTGGTTTCGAGGATGGTTTGGTCTACGATTTTGGGGTTGAGGTTTCAGTCTGAGGTCTTAGGCAACATGGCACTCTAGCCATAGGTTGTAGGATCGTGGGGCTCGAGGCCCCTTCTTTCATCGCCCTTACCCCCCCACCCATTTCTTTTTGTCGGTTTCCATCCCCCTCTCCTCCTCTCCATCGTTTGCTTAAACAATTGTCCCTTTCTGCTCTTGCCTCCTGGAACCATGCAGTTTCCGACCATGTTTATGGAAGCTGACGAGGAGGAATCCCTAGACTATGGGCCTATCCCATATGTCTGTTGTGTTTTTCGTACGTCGAAAGAGTTCAAAGTTCACGTTAGAAACCTTGTATCTGATGAACCATCCCTCCCTCCTTTTTTGTTCGGTGTTAATGCTACCTCATCCTACATCGATCCACTTGTGCTCGAATATTTGATTGCTCTCTAAAATGGCCCAAGGCCTTCGGCTCCCCCATTCCCCACTCTTCCCTCCCCAAAATCCCTATCCCGACTCTCTGATAAGCTTCAAGCATCCTTCCCTAAAGAAGGACTTTCATACAAGCAAGGTTATCAAGCTAAACTCGAGGCTCGATCTAAAAAGAAACCCTCTTCCATCAGGCAGAGGCCAGGAAAATTTCAGATGGTCGTGGGTAGAGACATCTAGGTTGCAGAAGTGGCATGTTATGAAAGTTGAACCCTAGTTGGTCAGTTTACGAATGAAATGTCGAGTGAGGAATCCCTCAGAAGATGGATGGAGTTAAATTGGAAACTCATTCTGGGTTATACCTCAGACTTCCATACCCTAGTTAGAGGATGGTGTTGTTTTATCCTATGGTCGGTATAAGACTTCCTCATGGTGCAAAGCAAGAGCTAGTCATGGGGCCCCTGTAAGGTACCAGATCTATTATAATAGTTGAAAACAGAGATATTGCAGAGAATAACAACAGAACAACACAATAGATGAAACTACAACACCAAAATAATAACTGTATTGACATGAAACAAAGTTCACTTGCCTCTTCGAGGGGGAAACCTTCAGTAGAGAAATGCTCTATTATAATAATTCTCTTGACAAAACTTCTCATGCCCTTAACTCCTATTTGTATTAAATCTATCTACCAAAAGAAAAATCTAGAGGAAGATCTTCTAGAAGTGGAAGAGTCTATTAGGTATTCTTACATTTGATTTATTCTTCCTTATTACTAAGTCTTATTAATATTGGCCTTTATTACATGGAAAATATATTATTCTACCTATGTAAGGGGTTAGGAAGGTTAGGTCCCTAGCATGCCCTCCCCCTTCAAAAACAACCTTGTCCTCAAGGCTTGAGATGAGGAAATTGTTGTAGAATGGTAGTTGGCTCCTAGGTGGCATCTGTTGGAGTTGTATCTTTCCATTGTACTAGCACTTCCTTGATGGTGCGGTGATGGAGATGACACTCACGTTGGTCCAAGACTCCTTGTGGATGAAACCATATGGATCCTTCTTCATCCAACTTAGGAAGACTAGTTTGATTTTGGCACTTAGTTCCAATCACCTTATTTAAGAAGGAAACATGAAAAACAAGATGGATCTTGGAATGAATGGGAAAAGATAATTGATAGGCCACCTATCCCACGCACTTGAGAACTATATAAGGAACATAAAATTTGGGCACCAGTTTCGGACAATGGTCATCCTTGAGTGAAGTCTTCTTATAAGGTTGCAGTTGAAGACACACCTGGTCCCCTTCAGCGAATTGATGTTCTTAGTGACCTTGATCTGCTTTTTGCTTCATGTGATTCTGAGCCATGACCAAATTCTCTTTGAGGGTATGGAGAATAGCCTCTCGAACTGTAAGAGTTTGGTCAACCACCTAGACCTTCGAGACGTCGGGCATGTATGAGAGAATTGAAGGTGGATTTTGTCCATATACTACTTCAAAAGGAGTCATGTGAGTAGTTTTATGGTAAGAAGTGTTGTACCACCATTCAACTAGGGGTAACCATTGAGCCCACTGATTTTTCCTTTCAGATGCAAAACACATCAAATATGTTTCCAAAAACTTGTTGACAAATTCACTTTGTCTTTCAGTTTGGGGATGATAGGTGGTGTTGAGATGCAATTGGGTGCCTTTTACCCTAAATAGTTCTTGCCAAAAATTTCTAGTGAAAGTGGGATCTCTTTCAGAAACAGTAGAATGAGGCATGCCATGAAGCTTGAAGACATGATCCATGAAAACTTGAGCCACAGTGGAGGCTATAAATGGGTGTTGAAGAGAACATAAATGAACATACTTGGAAAGATGATCAACTACCACCATGATGAATGACTTATTGCCTAATTTAGGTAAACCAACAATGAAATCCATAGAGATATCCCTGCAAATAGTGGGTGGAATTAGAAGTGGTTGTAGTGTTCCCAGGGCTTTGACTATTTCTCCCTTGCTGTGTTGAGAGACATCACATTCCACCAAAAAAGTGTGAATGTCATGTTTCATACCATCCCAGAAAAAATAATGTTTGACCCTATCATAGGTTTTGGTAAACCCCGAGTGCCCTGCTGTGGGTGTAGCATGAAGCTTAGAAAGCACCATGGATTTAAGTTGTGAATATTTACTTAAATACAAACGACCTTTGTAGTGAAGCTCATCATTGTGCCAAGAGTACCACGGGGAAACTGGAGAATTGTCTTGAAATTGTTGGATCATATGTGAAATTTTGGGATCTTCCAGCCATTCCTAGCGAACATCTTGGTGCCAATCTAGTACAATGAAGGAGAGGGAAAAAAGGGACCCTTCCTCTTCATATTTTCTTGAAAGAGCATTAACAACCACATTGTCTTTTCCTTTTTTGTAAATTATCTCGAAATCATATCGAAATAGCTTAGTCACCCATTTTTGTTTCTCCGGTGATTAAAGACATTTCTCTAGAAAATACTTGAGGCTCTGATGATCTGTCTTAATTTGGAAGTGTTTCCCCAATAGATAAGGGTGCCAGAGATCCATTTCATGCAAAATAGCCAACATTTCCTTTTCATAGATTGATTGGCCCAAATGTCACTTTGACAGTTGTTTGTTGGTAAAGGCTAAAGGACGACCATCTTGCATAAGGACTGCGCCAATTCCTCTCCTGGAAGAATCACATTCCAATACAACGGTATTTGTAAAGTTAGGAAGGGCCAAGACATGAGTGGTGCACATAGCCTCCTTCAAGGCTTCAAAGGAATGACCAGTTGTTGGAGTCTAAGTGAAAGAATTATTTTTAAGGAGAGGAGTGAGAGGCATCGCAATGTTGCCATAATTCTTAACAAACTTGTGATAATAGCCTGTTAAACCCAGAAAACCACGCAATATTTTGAGAGTCTTAGGGCAAGGCCAATCTTTCATAGCTTCAATCTTATTAGGGTCCACCCTCACACCCACCTTGCCAACAATATGACCCAAGTACTCAACTTTCGAGGCTCCAAAAGCACATTTAGATTCTTTGAGGAAAAGTTGGTGCTGAGAGAGGAGATAAATAACTTGATCCTCATGACCAAGATGGGTTGTCCAGGTTTTACTGTAGATGAGAATATCATCAAATAAAACTAAGAAAAAATGACAGAGAAAAGGATGGAAGACATGATTCATGAGGCTTTGGAAAGTGGAGGGAGCATTACACAATCCAAAGGGCGTGATGAAAAACTCATAGTGGCCCTCATGATTTTGAAATGCAGTCTTAGGAATGTCTGCCTCTTTCATACGTATCTGGTGGTATCTAGAATGAAGATCAAGTTTAGTAAAGAGCGGGGCACCACTTAAATCATCCAAGAGATCATCAATGACAAGAATGGGAAATTTGTCTTTGATGGTGAGTTTGTTGAGGGCACGAAATTTAGGATACATGTGCCAAGATTCTTCTTTCTTAAGTACTATGACCACAGGGGAAGAATAGGGGATATTACTAGGATGGATAATGCCTGCTACGATAAATTCTTGAACAATTTTCACAATTTCATATTTCTGGGAAAAGGGATGATGATAGGGATGAACAATGGGAGGAAGGTTGTTGGGGACAAGGGGAATGGAATGATCATGAACACCATGGGAAGGAGGAAGTCCCTAGGGAGTGGAAAAAACAACTTGATGTTTGAAGAGGATGGATTGGAGGTTAGGAGGCACATAGGGTGTCTTAGTGGCGTGAATGGAATGTAGTTGTGCAATAATGCTGGAATGAAATTTTTTGAGGAGATTTTCCATGCGAAGGAAACTAATGATCTCAGGGGAACCTATTATGACTCCTTGGAACTTATATTGTTGGCCCTCATGGTTGAATTTCATGGTTAATTCTTTAAAATCCATGAGAATGCGACCCAAAGTCTTAACCATTTGGCACCCAACACAATGTCACAACCACCCATGTCCATAGAAAACATATGATATTTCATGTGGTACTGACCAATTTGGAGAGGCACATTTTCAAAACACCCCCTACATTTCATGGACCCACCATTGGAAATCATGATTTGAAAGTTGTTGACTGCTCGGATATAGCAATTAGTTTCTTGGGCAATGCAACGATGAATAAAATTATGGGTGTTGCCACTGTTAAAGAGGATGATGACCTTCTGAGTCTTAATGCAACCAAATAGATTGAGGGTTTGGGGAGTAGAGAAGCAAGTGAGAGCATTCGAGGAAATGATCGATTCAACTTCTGGGGTTTCTAAGGGTGAATTCAGGTCAGCAGGTTCAGGTGACTCGGCCATAGGGGGAGCCTCAACCTCTTCTTCAGAAACATCCTCAGATCTGGCCATAAAAATATTTTGTTCCTTACAATTGTTCCTGGGAAAATAGTTTTCATCACAATTATAACAAAGGTCCTTGAGTTGGCATTCATCCATTTCTTCCCAGGTCAATTTATGTATATTTAATGGAGTGGAAGGAGGAGTGGGAGTGACTTGTTTAAGGCGAGGAATAAAGGAGGGTTTTCTGGTTTTAGAAGAGACAACCTCTTGTGCTTCCTTGGCTATTTTAGTAGCTTCCACCCAACTCTGGGGACAAGCCATGAGGACATGGGCATGGATCGCATCCTTGAGGCCACTGATAAATCATTCTCAGAAAAAAGCATCAGAAATTCCCTCCATGCGAAAAGCCATTCGCTCAAAATAAACTATAAAGTCTTCCATTGTGCCAGATTGTTTCAATTTTGTCAAACGACCTAAATGGTGGGTGTCAGTGTCAATGCGTTCAAATATCTTGGAAACACATTGTGTCCAAGCCACATACCCTTTGTAGGAATTTTTTCTCCATTGCCACCATTCCCAATGTTCTCGATCTAGATGAAGAACACCATACCAAAGTTTGGCTAACTCATTCGTAATGTCATACAAAGAGAAATAATGTTCCATTTGAGTTACCCAACCAGTGGCTTCCGAGCCATAAAATATGTTCACATCCACTCACGGAAGGTGTAGGTCACCCTGAAAGTGATGGGGCTGACAATTTTTAGGAATTGGAGGAAGTTTCACCTTCGAGGTGCAAAGGTGGGTCAAAGGAGGTAAGGTCTCCAATGATATTCATCTTGGCGTAGATATGGCTATCAAAGGATTCAAGTTGGGTAAAGAGGTCATGTTTCAGGGTTTCCATTTTTTGCTTCTATGGTGGAATGCATTTTGTATTGATGGTGGTAATATTGGCACCGAGATGTCGCACTTCCTTCTGGGCCTCTGCGAAATCAGAGGACAAGGTATTGAGGCGGGCTTCAAGGTATTGGATACGGGTGATCCAGATTTTATGAGCAGAATGAAATGAATACATATTATTACCAGATGCTTAACACATAATAACAGAGATACAATAAAATTGGTTTTCTATTCAATAAGGAAATAAGCTAAAACTGTAAAATGCAGCGGAAAACAAGCTTGCTGGAATGGTGGCGGCTTATCTCTGAGAAGAGATGTGACGAGATGCGCTCATTTGCAAGAAGATGATTACAATGAGGCTCTCCAAGCCTTTTTACAATAAACAAGAGTTTCAAAAACCCTAAACATCCAAAAACCTAACCCTAGGAGATGAAGCGCCAAAAGTCATGTGGGTCCCATTTGGGTAAGTCAGTACATCAACTTCCCAGGGTCGTAACTTTTGCATACGATCTTCATTTTAGGTGTATGATAGCCCATTGGAAAGATCTATCCGAGGACTACAACAATGGAACAAAACTTTATGATGAAGTTTTGTAACCGCAACATACCCAAAAAACGTCGTTTAGGGCCTCAAAACGGCTCCAAAAGTTCAGGACCCGAAAAATTGCTAAAAATAGTAAATTATCAAAATTGCTAGAAAGTTGTTTTGAGCCAGCTGGAAAAGGTGGGTGGCCACCGATATCCACTTGGATCAATCCTCCATCCTTAAGAAGAAATGGTTTCCATTGCGTTGAGTTCCCCCATCAGATGAGGAAATTCTGCTGAATTTGGCCCCGGGTGAGCCACTTGCCTTGGTGCAAAAGCTGCTCTGCTTTGACGACTCGATAAAGATGGATCCTTTGTTTTCGAGTGCCTTTGATCTATGTGTCCAAAATCTGATCATTGGATGCCTATTGTATGCATTTGGGGTTGAGATCTATTGGTGTCAGTTGTTCTGCTACGTCTGAGGTGTCCAATAATGGTGGGAAATAAGGCCGAAAGAGGTCCATGTTGAACACTGGGTGCAGGCCAAGGAAAGGAGGAATGTTGAGTGCAAAAGCATTATCCCCCACAGCCTTGGTGATGGTGTATGACCCATAATGGAGTGGGCGAAGCTTCCAATGGGGTCCTATAAGGCGTTCTTTCTGCAAGTGCAACCAAACTTTGTCGCCCACCTGAAACTTATGTGAAACCCGATGTTGATCATGGCATTGCTTGTACTTGTCATTGGATTTTTGTAGGATATCCTGAACCTATTAGTGGATGTGCTATATCCTCTCAATGAACCGGGTGGATTTTTTATCCTCAGTTGGAATAGGAGAGGAGTTAGTCGAGGT
Source organism: Picea engelmannii (assembly GCA_009831015.1). NCBI lineage: Eukaryota > Viridiplantae > Streptophyta > Pinopsida > Pinales > Pinaceae > Picea > Picea engelmannii. Next base: position 391,567 of record ML788507.1, read on the forward strand.
GACCGCAAGGGGAATTCCAACATCTATGGGACCCAATGGTTGGAATCCCAACCCCACCTGAAAGGGGTTGTGGCTGGTTGAGCTATGCAGGGCTCGGTTGTAGCTATGTTGGACATAGGGAAGACTCTCATCCCATGTGCGAGGGTGCTTGGAATTATACATGCACAAGATATGCACGATCATTCGATTTACGACCTCGGTTTGGCCATTTGTCTGGGGGTGGAAGGCCGTGGATTTGGTGAGCTTGGTGTCCAGCAGTGACCAGAGGCTCGACCAGAATGTGCTGAGAAATCGACTGTCCCGATTTGAGACAATGGTTTGGGGGATTCCAAAATGTACCCAGACTCGTTCAAAGAAGAGCTTGGCAGTGGCTTCTGCTGTGATGCTCTTCTTGCAAGCAACCATAATCACCATCTTAGAAAAGTGATCGACAACCACAAAAACACAGTCATTTCCCCGCTTGGTGGAAGGGAGGCCCGACATGTAGTCCATTGAGATGGATTCCCATGGTCTGTCAGGAGTAGGAAGAGGGGTGTACAGACCCTGTTTCTTAGTGGTTGGTTTGGCAATGGCGCAGGCAGTGCAAGACCTAATATACTTGTTGACCTCCTGTCGAAGTTTCAGCTAGTCGAAATGTTTTTGTAGCATCGCCACTGTCTTTCCAATGCTGAAATGTCCTGCCACACGGCTGTAGTGGGTTTCCCAGATCAACTTCTCTTGCTCACTTGAGGGAACGCATATATGGCCCAGATGACACAACAACCCATACTGAAGATGGAAATTATCGACAACTGCCTTTTCACTCAACATTTGGTAGGTGGAGGCGAAGTCCGGGTCTGTCTCATAGAGTTGGGTCCATGCAGAGGTCTCATGGCCATAGGAGTCTAGCACTGTGGTGAGTACCGCGACTGGTGGTTTGTTGAGGAAATCAGGGACACGGTTGGTGCTTCCTGTTTTATACTTGATGTTGAGGTGGAATTCCTGCAAGTATGTGGACCACTTTTGATGGCGGTCATTCTGCAATTTTATTTGTGTCTGCATGAACTACAGTGGCTTATGATCAGTGTGGATGATTGTCTCCCTCCCAAGAATGTAATGTCTCCACTGGCGGCAAGCTTTCACAATGGAGTACATTTCTTTGTCATAAGTAGGGTACTTACAGACAACATCTGATAGTGTCGCACTATGATAGGCCACAGGGTGGTCGTGCTGCATGAGAAAGACACCCACAACATAGTCTGAAGCATCAGTCTCAATCTCAAAAGGATGTTGCAGGTCTGGTAGTGAAAGTACTAGGGCTGAGCACAAGCGCTGCTTCAAATCATCGAACGCTTATTGTTGGGGCCGACCCATGCAAATTTCACCTTACCACCACCCCTGGTTATTTGGCTGAGGGCCCATACAATATGGGAGAATCCCAACACAAACCTGTGGTATAAATTGGCAAGGCCCAAGAAGCTCCGAAGCTCAGTGAGTGTGGTAACTGGTTGGGGTTGGCCAGTCACGGATGACTTGGATCTTGGCTAGATCCACATGTATGCCATGTTGATCAATGATGTAGCCTAGGTAATGGATCATGTCCATGCCGAAGGAGCATTTTTCCAAGTTGGTGTATAGCTTGTGTTGTTGCAGGGTGTGCATAACGTGTTGAATATGCTGCAAGTGTTCGGCCCAAGTCTTGCTGTAAATGAGAATGTCATCAAGATACACCACTACAAACGTATTGGTGAATGGTCGCAAGATATCGTCCATCATCCTCATGAAAGTGGCTGGAGCGTTTGTCAAACCAAAGGGCATGACCAACCATTCAAAAAGGCCTTCCTTTGACTTAAAGGCGGTCTTCCATACATCTATCTATTCTATTGGGACCTGGTGGTAGCCAAACTTCAGATCAATCTTATTGAAGTATTTGGATCCCATGAGTTGATCAAAGAGGTCGTCGATTCGGGGAATTGGGTACTGGTTTCTGACTATGATTTTATTCAGAGCCCGATAATCAATGCAAAGTCGCCAGGTTCCATCTTTCTTTTGTACCAGCACAATTGGGCTCCCGCAAGGTGATGAGCTAGGACGAATGTGCCCCTTGTGGAGCAATTCTTGGATCTATCACTTGATCTCCTCATTCTCTAACAAAGAGCAGAGATAGACTGGCCCATTGGGCAGTGGTACGTTGGGGGTTAGATTGATTGGGTGCTTGACCTGGAAGTGCAGAGGTACCTCAGTAGGTGAGGAGAAGATATCTGAGTATTCTTCCATGACCTTATCTACTTGCTTCTGCTATGTGGATAGGTCGGCTGCAGAGACCTTGGATGTGGATGTGATTTTTCTCTCATTCTGAGAGAGAATCATGAAGAAGACAAACTTCCCAATCTGAGAGATGACCTTCCTGCATTGCTTAGCAGAGATCAAGGAAATAGCACTAGGTGGGACAACCTCGGGTATCCTGTACAAATTCTTGTTCAAAGTAATAATAACACTATGAGGCCTAGACTCATATACAACATGATGTTTCCATAAATAAGGTTGGCCCAAAAGAACATCACAAACTTTGAGAGGAGCAACATCACACAATACCTCGTCTTTGAAGGGCTTGATGTCGTACGACATTCGACACTGTTGGCTGACGCAGAGATCGCTTCCTTGGTGGAGTCATCCAATGGTGTAGGGTTGTGGGTGCGACGTAGTCGGCAGGGCCAACCACTTGACTACCTCTGCTGAGATGAGGTTCTTCTGGCTACCACTATCAACAATGAAGTGCAGTGGGGTGCCTTTTACCCACATCTGTGAATGGAAGAGGCACTCTCCTTCTTCTGGCTCGTCTGGTTCACCATGCTCGAGCTTGGTGGTAGAAACAGTGGCACTGGGTTCTGCATCAATGATCCATATTCCCCTTTCTGGTTCTGACTCAAAGTCAGAGCCCGCATCTGATTCAGAGGCTTTCACTTCGGCCACCAACGTCTACTTTGAGCGGCAGTCAATGGTGTTATGCCAAGGGCTCTTATGGAAGTCGCACCACTTCCCGATATCTTTATTTGTCTTTCCGGTGTCCTTATTTGGTTGCGGCTTGGACTGGTTTTCCTGATATTGTTCATCTTTTCTCTATTCTTTGTTCTATGGGCTAGGGCCACCCTTTCCTGGATTTTGTTGTGTGGGGTTCCCCGGCCCAAATTGTCGCGTCTTTTGTTTGAGCTTCTGCTCGATTTTGACGACATATCGGTAGGACACGCCCAAGGATGAGATGTCTCGAAATTCCATTTCAGTCTGGATGTATCTATGTAGAGCACCGCGATACTTGAGCACCAGATGTCTCTCTGAATCTTTGATACCCAACTTGGTGCACAAGGTATGGAAGATATTTGTGAAATCTGGCACTGCTTGGTCTCTTTCTTGCCATAGTGTAGTCCAATTGGTATACAAGTCGTCATAACTTCCAACAGGTTAGTATTGTTCCTTAATAGCATCCGTGAAGGATTCCCAGGTGGTTGTGACTGCAAATAATGAGGGTTCCTCTGTTTCGTTTTGCTCACAGAAAGTTTCCCACCAATCTTTGACATGGGGAACGGCTTTGAGGAGTGAAAAAGTAATCTTTTCTCTATTCGAAAAGTTATGGACAGAGAAATACCCTTCTAGTAGATTCAACCACTTGTCTACAACATATGCATATATCTGACCTTCAAATATAGGAATATCGAAGTTTATTTGTACCTTGAAGGGGGCGGTGCCTCCGCTCAAAGAAGATGTGTTGCCTATTGGTAGTCGCCGAAGGATTTGCACGAAATTATCCATCATCTCATTCCTCTGTTGCGTGAGGGATTCCTCAATCAACAGTTTGAAAGGATCTTCGGTCTCGTCATCTTTTTTTTCTCCTTCCATGAGAGGTCACTTGGGTGTGCGAGAGATTTTTTCCTCAAGAGAAACAAGCTCGAGACCCAAATCTTTGTACTCCGACCTCGTTGGGGACATGCATTAAGACGACAAGGAGCAAACTTCTCTGATACCACTGATCTAGATTTTATGAGCATATCAAAATGAATACAGATTATTACTAGATGCTTAACACAGAATAACAGAGATACAGTCAAACTGGTTTTCTATTCAATAAGGAAATAAGCTAAAACTGTATAATGCAGTGAAAAACAAGCTTGCTGGAATGGTGGCATCTTATCTCTGAGAAGAGATGTGACGACTACGCTCATTCGCAAGAAGATGATTACAATGAGGCTCTCCAGGACTTTTTACAATAAACAGGAGTTTCAAAAACCCTAAACATCCAAAAACCTAACCCTAGGAGATGAAGCGCCAAAAGTCATGTGGGCACTGTTTGGGTAAGTCAGTACATCAACTTCCCGGGGTCATAACTTTTGCATACGATCTCCGTTTTAGGCGTATGATAGCCCATTGGAAAGATCTATCCGAGGACTACAACAATTGCACATACTGAAATTTTGTGATTGCAACATACCCCAAAAAATGTCATTTAGGGCCTCAAAATGGCTCCGGAAGTTCAGGACCCGAAAAACTGCTAAAAATAGTAAATTATCAAAATTGCTAGAAAGTTGTTATGAACCAGCTGGAAAAGGTCGGTGGCCACCGATATCCACCTAGATCAACCAGTGTGGGACATGATGAAGTGGGGAACCGGAAAGGGGCGAGTGGTACCACACAAAAAATGGGTTATGGGAGAAGGGTATCATGATGAACAAGGCGACGAGGGGAATCCAATGGGGTAAATCTCGAATAAGGGGGGTGGAAGGGGGTCAGGTCCACAAATTTTTTTTTGCTGAAAAGTGATAGGTATTATTGCGATCAAGGTGAAGAGAGGAATCTAGTGGGATAGGGCTCAAATAATGGTACATGGGATAGGGCTCAAATAATGTTTTTTTTTTACTCCTGCGAAGTTATACTTTGATCTGAAGAATATTGCAGTGTTGAAAGGCTCAAATTCTTAACAGGTTTTTTTTTTTAGTATTTTCACAACCAGAATGTAGGAGGTAAAGTTGCACGTCAATAGATCTTGTCTATTATGATTCTATTTATGTCCCACAAGGGTTAGGGTATTCTGGGTTTCTACAGACAAGGGTTTCCATGTGCTATATCTCTCTGATTGTTGTTCTTGGTACTAGAGAATATCTTCTCGATTGTTGTTCTTGGTGGCACTATAGTACTCAAGCGACCGATCGGTTTATCTACAGAGGGCTTCAAGATATCTAGGTTGATCTGCATACAAGTGTTTTCTGATGAGATACCACTCGAAGGGATACCAATAGGGGTTACAAGGGTGGCCAACAATGTGTGCTTAAGTATGACTTGTAGTTCCTGTGTGTATGCTTCCCCAATCCCATATTTATGCATTGAACGATAGATATTTGTAGCTTTAAGAAACCAGAATATGTCTCTACCCTGAAAAAAAATAACCCACAATTTTCTGCCAAGGAAAGTGCTCTGATACCACTTGTAAGGTACTAGATTTATTATAATAGCTGGAAAAAAAAATATTGTAGAGAATAACAACAAAACAACAGAATATATGAAACCATAAAACCAAAATAATACCTCTATTGATAGGAAGCAATGTTCACTTTCCTCTTCCAGGGGGAAACCTATAGCAGACCATCGCTCTATTACAAAAATTCTTCAGACAAAACTTCTCATGCACTCCACTCCTATTTATACTAAATCTATCTACCAAAAGAACAATCTAGAGGAAGATATTCTAGAAGTGGAAGCTTCTATTAGGTCTTCTTACATGTGATGTATTCTTCCTTATTACTAGGCCTTATTAATATTGGCCTTTATTACATGGAAAATATATTATTCTACCTACGTGAGGGGTTAGGGAGGTTAGGTCCCTAACAACCCCTGTGGCCTAGTTCTTTGCAAGTGGATGATGGATTTTGATGCAGAGCAAGAGCTTGTTAATTCTATGCATGTATGGGAAATCCTCCCTGGTTTACCCCTAGGGTTTTGGACCATAGAATCCCTAGAGGCAATTGGATGTAAAATTGGAAAATTGGTGGAACTCAAACCAAATTAGGAGCACAAAACAAAACAAGAGATGGGCCTCGATCCATGTAGAAGTGGATGTGCGTGAAGGCCTAGTAGGGAATGTGGAATTAGTGTATGGAAATCGGGTTTGGAAACAAATATTAGATTACTAGAAGATCCCCTTTCATTGCTACGCATTCCATGAAACTGACGACAGGGCCCAGTGCAAGAAATTGTGTCCTCTATTGAAAAGAGACCCCAATGTTTGGTGGGAAAAAGGGCTAAGAGGAGGAAGCAAAGAAGAGAACACCCCCCCACCTGACAAGGCTCAAGTTATCCCTTAAAACCTTCCTCCAGTGGTAGATCTCGGCATGGACGCGCCTCCTCTAATCATGGAGTAGAACCTTGATCAAGAAGGTATGATATTTCCTTCTCCTTTCCCTGTTTTCTCTTCGAATGTGGGTAGTGTTGGTCCTCCTCCCCTCCCCTCACTCCCCTCTTTCCAGGTTCCTCCCTCCCCCCTCATTCTCTCAATGATTCCTCTCTTCCTACCCCCCTATGGTCCTTCCATCCTCAGTTCCCTATCCTCTCATGCCTCCCATTCTCCCCTCCCCCCCTCCTCTCTCCCCCTCCCCCTCCCCCTGAAAATTTGTCCACTCGGAAAGAATCCACTCTAAATCTTGGTGGCAGGAAGGAACAAGCAACCATGGTCAAAGCAAGGCCCGTGCCTAAGAAAATTTATACCCTATGTCCCAGGGGATCTCAGAAGGAAATCCCCTCATTTAAAGTAGGCTTAGCCCCCTCCCCTCCCCTCTACAATTCAGTTGGCCATAAATCCCACCTCCTGAAGGCGCAAGAAAAATCTATGATGGAAGTTTGGAAAGGAAAGAAAGCCTCGATATCTAGGTCCCTTAGAGCAGGGAGCACCCTCAAAAACCCACATGGACGATTTTCCTCTATTTTGGTGTTAGAGGGTTAGGGGGCGCTCATAAGAAGATATCCCTCAAAAGGATTATTCAAAGCCTCAAACCAGACGTTATTCTTATTCGGGATACTATGTGTTCAAATGATATAGCCAGAAGAACCTTGGAGTTGTGGCTAAATAATTGGTCCTTCTACACCATCGATGAAAAGGGCCAATTAGGGGGTTTAATTTCTAGTTGGGGCCCTTCTTGTAGAGATTTGGCTACATTCTCCTATAGGAATTCCATCTCAATCAATCTTCAGGCTAAGGACATCGACTTCTCTTTCTCATTGGTCAACACATGACCCTATGCTGACATCATCCCCTTATGGGAGGACCTGTCTCTAGCGGGTTCCTTCAGTGACCCTTTTAGAATGGTTGGTGGTGACATGAACTTCACCTGTCTCATTGTGAATCTTGGGGAGAAAATACTAGACGAGACCCCTAAAGTTGGTTCTTCATTTCGTTCTTACACTCCCACAAGTTGGTCAATGTTGAACCCTTAAACATTGTTCCAACATGGCACAACTTAAGAACATGAAAGGAAACGATATCCAAAAGGTTATACTATTTTTTTTTTTTATCTTAGAGGCTTTCATGGCTATCGGTCTCCTTTTCAATTATTCTACTGTAGAAGGGGGCATATCTGACCACAAACCCATCACTCTTAGAATGAAAGGAGGAATGGAATCTCCTCCTTCCCCTCTAAAATTTAACCAGGTATGGTTGAAAGAACAAGAATTCCATGAGATGGTTAAAAATATGTGGCATACTCTGTACCCATCAGAACCATAATCGATGATGAAGTAGTTTGTATAAAATATTTCTAGAGTTAAAAGTTCCACCAAACAATGGTTACAAGGGTACAACTAGAGGAAGAACTACAAACTGAAAGAATGCGAGGAGAAGATAGATGAAATTTTTCACTTTGTGAACAAAGGTCTTGTTAGTGAAGCTAAATTGAAATAACTCAAAGACCTAGAAGTAGCAAGACACTCCTTATTGGAAGAGGAAGAAAAATATTAGAGGCTCTGGAGCATAACCCTGTGGCTCCAAGTGGGAGACAACAACACAACATGTTTCCATCAATACATGAACTTTAGGAAGAGCCTCAATACAATATGGGAGATTGAGAATGAAGACAGTATGATGTTGAGTTCCTTCAAAGAAAAAGATGAGGTCGGAGTCAATTTATTTCAAAGCCTATTCAAAGCTCCAGAGGGATGTCCCATTCAGGGAATCCTCCAAGTGGTTTCAAAATTTCCTTCCATAATCTCGAAATAAATGAAACAATCTCTAGAAGGTATTTGCATCAAAGTTTCTAGAAACCCTCTCCTCTATGCAACGAGGGAAGAGTCCTGACCCTGATGGGTTCATAGTTGAATTTTTTCAAAGTTTTTATGAGCTTCTTAAACAAGACATTATCCAGGTGGATACAATGTCTCAAATATCTGGCAAGATGCTTGGATCTATCAACGCTACCTTTATCTGCCTAATTTCAAAAAAAAAAAGACAGGACCTTCTTTGTGGATTTCAGGCCCATTTCCTGTTGTAATGTGATTTATAAGCTCGTGGCCAATATTATAGGCAAGCGATTGAGACCGATTTTATGTGAAGTCATAGTGGATGAAAAAATCAGGTTCCTATGGAACAAACAAATCCATGACGTAGTCTCAATAGCTTAAGGAGTTTTTCACTAAGTCAAAACCTCCAAGTCTAAGGCAACCCTCCTGAAACTAGATCTTTGCAAATCCTATGAAAGAGTCAATTGGAATTTTCTAAGGTTGGAACTCCTGCAACTAGGATTGTCTCTTCGGGTTGTAAATTGGATAATGGGTTGCATTCAATCAACCTCCTTTGCAGTGCTGATAAATGGGGGGGGCTCAAGATTCTTCAAATCTTCCCGAAGCTTGAGACAGGGGTGTCCTCTCTCCCCTTTCTTGTTTCTCATCATCTCCAAAGCACTAACCATTATGATCCGTGAAGAAAAAAACTCAGAATCAATTAAGGGGGTCAAGGTTTCAACTACTGAATCGATAACCCATCTCCTCTTTGTTGATGATATTTTATGTTGCACCTCATGTACAGAAAGGGGCTTAATATCTCTCAAGATCATCCTAGACTTGTTATGCTCAGCCTCAGGTATGAATATAAATTTTGAGAAGTCCTGTCTCTCTCTCTCAATAAGTACTCATACCAATAATCCCGTTCGATTTGCAATCTCATTCTAGCTCCAATCAAGTGTTTGGAAGAAGGTTTCAAGTATTTGGGTTTCTTTATGAAACTATACAAGTACATATTTCTATATTGTGATTGTTTAATAAAGAAGATAGAATCAAGAGTCTCTATTTGGGTAAATATGCTCCTTTCCAGAGGGGGAAGACTGGTATTACTTAAAGATGTGATCCATAGCATCCATGTATATTGGTGCTCTATTGCGACCATTCCTAAAAGAATTCTAACTAAAATAAGGAAAATCATCTTTCAATATCTGTGGTCTAGTCAACGTAAATCTGGAGGGATCCCCTTGGCCAAGTGGTCCTCTATATCCACTCCAAAAGAACTTGGAGGTTGGGGTCTTAAAAACATTCATGTTTTCACTCAAGTCCTTGTTGGATGTAGCCTATGGAGGATCACCCAAGGATCCTCCTTTTGGACAAGAGTTATGAGCTCCAAATACTTCCCCAACGTGTCTATTTTCGATTGGTTCCATCAACCTAGAAAATCCCCCAAGGAATCTATTGTTTGGAAGGCATTAGTGTTTTCTTTCTCGCTAGTAGGAGATTGGACAGTTTGGAAAATAGGCAATAGAAAACAAGTCAGACTCGGGGAAGATCCCTCGCTCGGAGCCATCAATGATTTCAAATTCTCATATTCTCTTCTTCGAGCTCTTAGGGCCCAAAATATTTTCTCTCTAAAAGGCGCAAAAATGAGCTATCCCCAACCAAGAGGAATAAATTTATTGAAATCAGTGGAGTCCTTTGGCCTCGAAGGGAATGAGGTTATTGAGTGAAATATTTTCATACAATGCCTCATCTCCAATTTTATTATCCTCAACTAAGACTCTTCAGACTGATTATGTTGGTCAAAAAACCCCTTAGATGGTTCCTTCATTGCAAAACTGGGTTATGCTTCAATCCACAAGTCTATGTTCACAGGGCCCAAAAAATGGTGGTGGCTTCCCTTATGGAAACTTAACACTTTGAAAAAATGCAAAATAAATCTTTGGCTAGCCCTAAACAATAAACTTCACACTTCGGATAACGGTATGAAATGGGGGTGGTGTGGCCTAAGTAGATGCATGTTATGCAAAGCTCATGAAGAAATATTTTGTCACTTATTCATTGATTACCTTATGCATGTCAGGTAATGAAGATCATCCCGGAAAAGTTTAAGCCAAATGCAACTTGGGATAAATATAACCTGGAAGACTACTGTAAATAATGGATGCTAGACAAGTTAGTAAGTCAATTTAAAGGTCTGCCAAGCATTATGGTATCTAATGTGTGGTGGGATCACAACATCAGTCTCTTCAAGGATAAGCAAATACTTTTTGAAGTCACAATGGGTTTAACTCTTAACTTGGCTGAGTCTTTCAAAACATATCTGAAAACAAAAAATCCCAGAAACCTGGTGTTTTCATATCTATATTATGAAGTTCCTTGGGGCTTCTTTGATAGAACATACCAAGGGAACCTTCCTGTCTGTGGGGTAGGAGTGGTTTTATTATTAAATCACAATCATTACATGCATATCAGATTCCCACCAAGCTCAGGAAAAAACAACAAGGAAAAATTCATTGCACTTTGGATTCTCTTAGAATCTGCAATCAAGAAATATGTTAGGAAGTTGTAGGTCTTAGGGGACCCAAAATTGGTTATTGACTGGGCCTATAGTAAGATCTCTTCTGAATATCAAACTTGAACAACTTCGCTAGGAAATTAAACTATCTTTCCAATCCTTTGAGTCACTCTCTTTCAACCACATTCTCAGAGAATTGAAAATGAAAGATGACAAGCTCTACAAAGAAGCTCTTTCTCTTCCAGTTGATGCTTTTGGTCTCTATGAATTCTTTAATGAAGTAGAGACTGAAGCAATGGAATTCCTCTTATATATCGATTTCTTTTTGTATATGTGAAATGTATTATGAACCTATTTGAAAGTAAGCACAATATCGAAGTGTACAGAGACTTTTTGAGCATAATGTAGTGAATTAAATTTTTTTTTTCTATGGAAAAAATATTATTATTCATGAAGCAAAACGGATTACAATAGATTTGAATATGAAAATATGAATAATAGTATTAAGGAATATGTAAGAACATAAACATAATAATAATTGGAAATAATAATAATAATTTTAATATGATGTATTTATTTTTTCATTTTATTAAAATAATATTTTTATAATCTTAAAAACTTTTAATGTTGCATTTTCCATATTTAGAATAGAAAAATTAAAAAGAAAATTATAATCGAAATTGTTTAATTTAGAATAAAAAAATTAGAAAAAAAATATAATTGTAAATATTTTATTATATATATTTTTATTATTAAAGTATTATATTTTACGACCTTTAAATTTTGATGGTTACAATTTCCCACATCAAAAATTGTAAAATTATAAAATTTTAATAATTAAAATTAGTATGTTGTATATCATTTAAAAAAAATATTATTTTTTACACTTTTGGGAATCTAAAAAAATTAAAAATTAAAAAAATTAAAAATATTTATGCCAAAACGTGAGGATTGACATTATTTTTTAGAGGTAATGCAGTAGTGGATTGGATTTCATTAGGCTAAAGAATCAACCTTTAGATTGGTCTTTCATATTTTATTAAAGAATATCTTTTAAATGTTTGAATCATAGTTTTCACAATGTAAGAGATTGTCATATAAATCAAGGCATAGCTATGTATGTGGAATTTGAGGTAGTAATTGAGATTTATTTTGAGATGTCTTTCTTGATTGGAGGTGAATTTATAAGGTTATTTTATTAGATTAGAAAAAAATGCAATAATATATATTAAAGAATTTAGTCAGTCTAATCTTTTATGCAAAGTATAAGATAAATCAGTAAATTAGAATGAGTAAATTAGAATGCAAGAAATAAAAGAGACAAGAGATGACCGAGTTTATGTGTGTTGATATTCAATTTTTCTAAGTCATATGTAAACTCTCTATCTTGTAAATTATTTCCATACTTAGATATTTTCAAACTTTTCAAGGGTTCACGACATATTTTGTCCCTACTCCACAACGTACCATTGTGTTCTGCCACCTCCATTTCGAATTGATACTTAGAAATTTTTCTAAGTAATATTTTCACCGTGGGTCTAGACCATTTTCCCGATCCACTTTTATATCATTGTTACTCCCCCATCGACAGATCCTCTATACTCAATTAAAATCTTGAAATCTCACCACAACACTTATTTTCCTTTATTACTTCACATCCCCGACTTATCCAATCCGATTCTCTTTTCATACTTGGTCGATTGTCATGTTTCCATCCTAGATTCGGGGGTCCATCACTATTTTACTATCATTTCATATACCCTTACCCTCTCCATTTGATTGATCCACTTTTGGTACTTAGTCATTTCTTGAGATTTCATCGTGGGTTTACGGGTTTAGTCTCACTCCATTACATATTCATTTAAATATGTCTATCCACCGCCTTACATTAACTCATATCTCATCTCATCGCTCTCCCCAAAGTACATTTAATGCATATCTTACGAAGAAAAAAAATAAAGAGTTAAAAGGTCATTATTAATGGCGATCTTCTCAAGATAATGCATCATCAATTCAAATTTAATTCATATTAATTATAAGAAGAGTTTCAAGGCATATTGTGGTAAAAGGTTTATTTTTGGTATTAAATGTTCTAAAGAGACTGTAAATTAATCTTCCAACCCGATAAAGCATGACAACTAAAAGAAGAGAACAATTATGCAAAGATACTTTAAATTCTTTTGGACGAGAAGATAAGATGTTTCAGTGGTCAAGAGTGTGTAAGTATTATTCCTCATTGTCTCTTCCATAGAAGAATTCAAATCAGATTTGGATGTACTGGATTTCTCTAGCAGGTTGTATATTAAGGTTGTATATTGGAGGTTTTCGATTCCAAAGAACTAGTTTCTTGATGCGCAGAAAAGTTTGACAAAAACCAAAGAATAATTTAGCTTCAAGGAGAATCCTCTATTTTTCTAGCTCCTTCAGTCTTCAAAAGAATGATCATACTTTCAGAGCCAACAATGACATTCAAAGGAGATGATGGCAAATATTTTCTCCATGTTAGAAATGGTGGTTTGGAGCTCTTACAAAAATATAATGAGGACCCAACAATGATTCTAGAATACTAATCAAACATCCAGGTCAGTGCGTTAAAAAACCCTTATGAAGAAATGGCATGGATTTTTGTCAGAACAATTGTACAAGAATCTACGACTACCATCCCTTGACTGGCTTTGTATATCTTGCATTTTTCTGTTCATGAAAAAACAATTTTCGATTGCTCAAAGATTATTTTGGGAGAAATATATTTCCAATTATCAAATTTTAGGATGAATAAGAAGTTTTATATGTCCTCATATTTAATTTACGCAATCACTTAATATCTTGTTTTCAAGGGTTTACATTTAGAAAAATAGGTTAATTGCAAAATAACCATGTTCAGATGTGGTACCCTACATTATGGAAACAAAAGGTTATGTATCACTTTTACGAAGTGCATAATGCATTTGTTTCTTCCTTCAAAAATATTATCTTCGAGTCGATCACATCGAGATTATCTTTGGAAGCAATAACTTTTGTGGACAAGAAAGGAAGCTTTGAAGCAATGGATCACTTTAGTATAATCAGAATGTATTATTCCTGTGAAAGACCAAGGTATCTCCCGTATCTGATATGATATTTGCTATGGAGGTATGTAGACAATATACATTTTGGGCCCATTTCTTCCCTGAAAAAAGGAAAAAAGTAATTTATTCCTTTACCCTGGAAAATTGGGGAGATTCTGTTGAAAAACATTGTAAATGTTGATGAACTTTCAGTTCAATTTGATCAATACAATTTAAAGTTAGTAGAATAAATCAAAGGGTTTGACCCTAACCAATTGTTTATGAATCATATGACATATGTTGGTTGTATTTCCTCATACGCTAATACTTTCCTATTTGGAGAAGACAATGATGATAGCCAAAACCTTGAAATGGTGTCTATTGAGAAGAAACAAGATGATATTGAGATTATTATTAACACTAATTATCAATATAGACAAAGGGGAAAAGTTTTAAATGAAAGGAGTACTAGGTCTCCTAATGTGTCTCATAAAACTGACCTGCCAAAATATAGATTTCAGTCAACAACACAAGAACAAAAGAAATCTTCAATGGATAATTTTGATGATGGAGGATATTAGAACCCTCCTAAGGGAAATCTGGAGCGACCCCATAAACTTCTAGTAACCAGTAAAAGAAAGAGGAAAACAAGTAAACAAGAAGAAAATGAGGGTGCACCTGAAGATGAGATTGTTGTTGAAGATATGGACCTATATGTAAACATTGATGACATTGAATTCCTTTATGAAGAATAGAGAATTCAGGAAAGCAGAGAAGTAGTAGTGGAATTGTCCACACAAGAGAAAAATCAACTTGAAGACGAATCCCTGACTCTGTACAATGCTCTATTCAAAAAAGTTTCAAATAAATTGGTCATTGAAAAAGTTTATTTAAAAAATAAAAAAAATCATGGGAAATCTAGTTCTAAATTTGATTTTAATGGAGTTCCACTATAAAAAATGGTATCGATTCATGAAGAAATGGGTGAAGCCTTGGAAATGTCAGTCGGAGATATGGAAAGTGAAAATGCTATGTTAAAAGAAATAATTAAGGAATTCAAAATTGATTTGACGCCCCCACCTATATTTACCACTCCAATTGCTACAATGCAGCCATGGAAGAATCTCGATGAAACACCGGAATCCAACTCCAAATTAAGAGGAGAAAATGTTAAGAAAATAATGTCTCTAATTCTCGAGACATGGGAACTGACAAATAATTTTATTTCTTTGGGATCAAGGATGACAAACCTAAGACAATACCTTCATCCCAACCTAGAGAATGATGAGGAATTATATAAAGGGGCTATTACTACATTTGTTATGAAAGTTTCAGGTATGAGTGAGTTAAAAAGAAAACAAGAAGACATACTATCCCCTGTTCGTATAAATCAACTAAAAGCATGTTGGATAAAAAGAATAAAGTGTCTAAAGTAAATATTGGTCGATTTTGACACTTTAAGTGTCAAAAGGGGAGAATCATATTTAAAATTAATCGAGTTGGATCTAGATGGAAAAACCGAAGAAGTTGAATACCCAAAGTTTATATTAATTTCTATATTTATTTCAAAGGAGTAGTTTGAAGAAAAATTGGAATTATTAAACTCTACATCAACCAAGAGATTCAATAGTTTCACTGAGTATTCAGAGTTAGAAATTGAAATTTGGTTAGTAATCTATGTAAACAAGAATGAAGACATCGAAGATACTTTAAATCAAATTTCAATTGATTTCCGATATTTGGAAATTTCATAATTTGATATAAGAGTAAGGCAAGAGATAATTGTTGCTCCTATGAGAGATTATATTGAAAATTGATTAAAAATTGCCTTAACTAAAATAACGGAACCCTACCAAGAAGAAGTAGTTACAACTAGTCCAAGAATCCTAACAAAGGAGAATACTAAAGGAATCTTGGCAAGCAGAGAGAGAGAGAGAGAGAGAGAGAGAGAGAGAGAGAGAGAAATCCATCACAGTGAGTAAATTGATCACCTTTCATAATTTTCTATTATTTTTCTTTCTCATTCAAGAATCATCCAATTCGGTATTTTTGTTCTTGAGAAACCAAAACTGATTTTTTATTGTCTCATTCTTTCTTAATTTCAGGTTCAACCCTATTCCACTTACTTTTATGGTCCATGGGAGCCACATCCTAGTACATTTGGATGAATTCTATCTTTTTATATATTGAAAAACAAACTTTTATTTTTGAACTCCCAAGAGAACTATTTTGGGGTGTAATTTCAACGATTTCTCAAACTCTAAGTTAATGAGCATGAGATTTTTGAAGTGCACCTATCATATTCTCTCTTATTTTGAATGAAATACTCTTTTAAAGTTCTCTCAATTGTGGAGCCGTGTTATTCTTTCTTATCATTGTGATTAAAAGTTATGATATTGTGATGGATGTGAGAATTATATTATTTTTCATATAATAGTTATTTATTTTCTGTACAATATTCTCTGTGTATTGTATTTTAGTCTTTGAAAGATTCTTGGTCCTCTTCTCAGGAACTTTCTTTGTGAATATATTATTTTTCAATAAGTAGTATTTTGTATTTTGTTGAGCAACAAAGATTGGGGTTTATTTTAAAGTATCACCTATTTTAATATTTTAAGTATCAAGATATATCTTTCATAATATACAAAGGAGTACCACCTCTATAAAAACACAGGTGGATATTTTATCCTCATGAGGTTGTTGTTTGGATCTTAACCAATCTAAACATCAACAATGTGGTAAAACCACAATGTGGGGAAACATCCACAGTAGTTGGTCTTCTATTCTTTAGGTAAATTCTCCAATATTAAAATGCAAGCAAATCCCCACATATGCATTACCTCACATTACATCTACACACCTAAAGGACCTCCTTCACCTCAATTACATATGAGAGAGTGAAAGGAAAAAAATTCCCATGATGCACGTGGGATAAACCATTTTTACAAGATAGATAGTTACTAAAGAATAACTTTACAAAATGCCATAGACATGTACATGAGACCATTAGGCAATAATTAACACATTCTAACATCCCCCCTTAATACTGACTAGAGGAATGAACACATTAGTCGAGGAAGGAGTTGTGTTGCATGCTAATGTGATATATCACAAGTCTAATGATGCCTCATTGTGTGTAAAAATGACTCAGAATGATGTTCTCACATTCATAATAATGATAGGCTATACAAAATAAAATGTGGCCACCAGACAATCATTACATGATGGTTGTTATTAATAAATTTAGAGTTTGAAGATGACATTACATTACATTCCCCCTTAATGAAAACTTCAAACATCCTAAATAACCGACAAATATAGATTCAAACTTTGTTGATGTCAAGGATAAGTTGTTGAGAGGAGCACTGTAGAAAACCATCCATAAGTTGCAACAAAATTCTCAATAAGGTGCAAGGAGAAGACACTTGCTACTATCAAGAACCAATGCAAAATGAACAACAATGATAATGTTAATGTGCTCATGATGAAGTGCCAAGCAACTCCAAATAGAGTAGTAATCTATAGAACTAGTTTGTCTCCAAACTCTTTACACACACCACTCTAGAACATGTGAAGTAAATAGAGAAATAAGAGGTAAAATCCTAGGGGTAAACTTCACCTATGTCATGGATTTGATACAATAGAAATCCTGGAAGAATTCTAGAACACTGTCACTATCAAAATGATCAAGCTCAGATATTGAGAAAAAATGCAATGATGTAACATCCTTAGCCTCCCAGGCTAGCCACATCACACAATATAAAATTTTATCACTAGGATAATCTTTGTAGTATCCAAAGCTCATTATTGGAAAATACTACTTCAACATTCCTAGTGTGCGGATACTACTTATAACACTCCATGTTACGAGTAGACTAGATTAACTACACACAACCATAAGGTACTACGCCTAGACTTGTGTTAAGTCTCACTCTATGAGTACACATATTTTCATACAATCATAGCAGTGTAATAAATGTCACAAATCATTTGCATGATTTATCCCTTCAGTACACATATGTAATGTTGTATGTGCAATGCTTTGCACACAAAGTACTACTGCACGTGCAATCAATTCAATGTTGCACGCAGATTCTATCACTTTGTGTGTGTGGACTACTTCATTGTGCACTCAGAGATTCATATCATGCCTTGGTATCTTCTAATCATACCACATAGTTTAACTTACATGAATTCTCAATAACTATCATACTTCTCATGAGCAACAATATATATATATATATATAGCCTGTGAAGGACACTTATCTTTTATGCAAAGTCACCAACTGCGTGCAAGACTCAGATGTTCCTCCCAACCATACACTTTGTTGCTCATAATATTTCAACAATAGGTCACCCCCGAGTTGGCCTTAAACTCCATAGGAAAAAAGGGTTCCTATCGCCAGGCTTATATACAAATGAAAATTCATACAATAAGATTAACCCATTTAAAATATATCATTAGAGCACATAGTAATTAAACAAGCATGTGAAGGACACTTATCTTTTATGCAAAGTCGCCAACTGCGTGCAGGACTCAGATGTCCCTCCCAACCATAGACTCTTTCACTCATAATATTTCAGAAACAGGTGACCTCAAGTTGGGCTTACACTCCACAAGAAAAAAGGGTTCCTATCGCTAGGATTATATATATGAATTTGCATTTGCATATTCATATATGTAGATATGAAAGAGTTAACCACAATATGTAGATGTAAATTCATACAATAAGATTAACCCATTTAAAATATATCATTAGAGAACATAGTAATTAAACAAGCCTGTGAAGGACACTTATCTTTTATTCAAAGTCACCAATTGTGTGCAAGAATCAGACGTTCCTCCCAACCATAGATTATGTTGCTCATAATATTTCAACAACGGGTCACCCTTGAGTTGGGCTTAAACTCCACATGAATAAATGGTTCTTATCGCTAGGTTATGGTCTGATATTCAACAAAATACTTGGTCCAAGGTGTTAAATGTTGTAACTAACCTATAGTCCCTCATTCCCCACATGCATGTCCCACCCCAAGAAGTGTGCCCCTTATAATTTTCTCAACAGTCCTTCGGCTGCCCCACTTCCCTTTCAGGGCTTCAGCAATAGGCTAGACGGGAAGTCTCATAGCCTTGTATCTAATGACCAGTGTACCAAGGAACAATTCTCAACAATCTCTCACCGAGAGAGAATTCTCATAAGCCTGAAAACCCGCCTCTTCGACAGTAAACAGGTCAACCCCGAGTTGGGCTTAAAATCCATAGGAATAAAGGGTTCCTATCACCAAGCTATGGTATGATGTTCAAAAAAAGACTTGGTCCAAGGTGACCATTGCTACAACTAACCTACAGTCCCTCATTCCCCACATGTTTGTCCCACCCCAGGAAGTGTGCCCCTGCTTTTCTCAATAGTCCTTTGGCTACCCCACTTCCCTTCTTGGGATTCAACAATAGGCTAGACATGAAGTCTCAGAGCCCTGTATCTAATTTACATCGCACCAAGGAACAATTCCTGACAATCTCTCACCTGGAGAGAATACTCATGGGCCTGACAACCCACCTCTTCGATAGTAACCAAGCCTTCCCAATCACAGGGTTAAGCAATGAAAATAAGTTACAACAACAAAAAAATGTATTCCTTCACAAAGGAAATCCATCTGAATGATTCCCATAATGAATGATAATTCCCCGAATTACACTAAGGCCAGCAATATATATTACATGCCCTCAACACGTAAATTTTCACCTTCATAAGTAGATTTATCCACTTGGTGACTCGTTCCCTACCCTTGGGAACTTAGGATAAATACATATCCATAAATTAAACTTCCAGAAATATTAATAAAATATTCCCTTGAATTAAGCTTCCCCTTCTTCCTTTCCCATGGAGTTTATCCCCCGTCTCTTTTTCATCTAAGTTGAGTTTGCGCACAGTGATGTGGTTATATTAAAATATTGAGGGTGATTACATTTACAATACAGGTGCACTGTCCTTTTTGCATCCAGGTTCACCAGTTTAAAACACAACATATATACAAAGGCTCTCTGGCCTCAAAACTGTGCACTTACTCTGGTGTGCGCAAGACTCTGGGATTTTTGCACTTTTCCTATTTTTCACCATCCTTACACACTTTCATAGGTTCACGCTACACTATGAAATGTGCACGTACTTTTATTGATGAAAAAACCTCGTGCAATCACCAACTATGGAATGTGCGCAAAAAATTGAAACCAAGACTTCATACCAACATCTCACTGGCTTATATAAATATATTTGTATATTTTTATTTACATTTACATTTGTAGTTCTCCCTAGGGGTATTACATTCCCCTCCCCCTTATTTATGCACTATCCTTAATGCATTACATACACATGTATACTCAAAAATTTAAAAAGTCTTCAAACAGATGCAAATACTCTACCCGAATAACATCCTCATGTTCTCAGGTTACATCCTCATGGTAGTAGTAGATCCACTGGACATTTACCATTCCTACTGCGCGATTCCAAAGCATCTTGAATTTTTGATCCAATATGCACATTGGTTGAACTTGGAAGTCACCCTCTAGCTCCATCTGAATCATATTCTAGTCAATGGCATGATTAACATTAGGTACACAATTTTTAAGTAAAGAAACATGGAATAAATTATGAATACTCAAGGATGCAGGTAGAGACAACATATATGAGACATGAACAATCCTCTCTAGGATTTCAAATGTCCCACAATATCGTTCTTCTAGCTTAGATAAATTCCCAAAATTCAGGGAACATCATCTTGCTTTTACTTTTAAGAACACATGGTCACCCATTTTAAATTCTCTAAAATTTTGGCCTTTATCTACGCAACTTTTTTGTCTGTCTTGGGCATCTTTTAAATTTTGATTTATTTTTACCATATGCTCTTCCATTTCTCAGAGCAGATTTGGCCCAACCACTACACGACATACTGGGTTATCCCAACTCACAGGTGTGTTGCACCTTCTACCATACGATGCTTCAAGTGGACTCATATTTAAGGATGCTTGATACTCATTGTTGTAAGAGAACTCTACCAAATGCAAGTAGTCTTCCCATTTTGATGGCTTATCCATTACATACATCCTTAACATATATCATATTACCTTATTTACCTTCTCTGTTTGTCCATCTATCTTGGGGTGATATGTTGTGCTAAAGTTCAGACTTTTCCCAATTCCTTTGAATAATCCCTTCCAAAAATTTGAAGTGAACTTGGGATCTCTGTCAGGCACAATTGCCTTAGGCATACCGTGCAATTTATCAATTTCTCGCATGCATATCTCAACAATGTCAATTTCCTTCTGCGTTGACTTTATTGGAACAAAATGGGAAAATTTAGTAATCTTGTACACCACCACCATAATAAAATCATGTTTCTTGGATGACTTGGGAAACTTAGTTATAAAATCCATCGTTATAACTTCCCACTTCCACTCAAGAATGGAAAAAGGTTGTAGCAAACCAGCTGGATGTCTGTGCTCAACTTTGACCTTTTGACACTCAAGGCATATAACAATAAATCAACAAATTCCTTTTTCACACTTGACCAATAGTATTGCTTCTTGACTGCGATAATTGTCTTTTGGTAACCTGGATGTCCCGCATAAGGAACCTTATGCATCTCTGACGATATCAGGCCCTTCAACGCATGATCATTTGGAACATAGACTTTGTGTCTATACACACGGATCCCATCCTCTCTCAACTCATAACCTTCAAATTTATGTTGTGACATACCTTGTTGTAAGTTCACCTTTATGTCCACCTAGAGCAGATCTGATCTGGAAACTTCTATGATTCTATCTCTCAAATATGTCTGGTACATGCTAATGGTTGTAGCATGCATCTCATGCACCCTCCTATTGAGTCCATCAACCACTTTGTTCTCTTTTCCACTGATATTCTTTATATCGAAGTCATACACATTGAGGAACTCTAACCACCTGCTTTGTCTGAAATTTAGACTTGGTTTTCCAAACAAATATTTCATACCAAAATGGTTTGTTCTCAATTCAAATCTTTTACCCATGAGATAATGCTACCACATATTCAAGGCATGCACTATAACTTCCAATTCTAAATCATGAGTAGCATAGAACCTTCATGTTATTTCAACTTTCTTTATTTGTAGCATACCACATGTCCATTCTGACTCAGGACTCCACCGAGTCCTTCCTTGTATCCATATGTGCACAAACTAAGTCTGCATCAGGATCATCAATTCTAAAAAATGTCACACTTGTCAACAAACTCTTCAAGTGCTGAAAAATCCTTGCACAATCCGAAGTCCACTCAAATCATGCACCCTTCTTTTGCAAAGACGTAATTGAATGTGCAATCTATGAGAATCCTTCAATAAACCTTTTGTATTACCTTTCCAGTCCCATGAAAGATCTCACTTCTGTGACATTTCTTGGTGTTGGACATTCGTCAATGGATTTTATCTTCGTTGGGTCCACAACTAGTCCTTCTTCTGAAATGATATGACCCAAGTAATGAATCTACCTCTCGTAAAATGAACGCTTTCTCAACTTTGCATAAAGTTGATACTCCCTCAACTCCTTCAATACCATCTTCAAGTGTTTCTCATGTTCTTCTTTGGATTTAGAGTAAATAAGGATGGCATCCAAAAATACGATGACGAACTTATCCAAGTATTCTCTGAAAACTCCATTCATTAAAAACATGAATACAGTTGGTGCATTTGACAAACCAAATGATAGCACTATAAACTCGTAGTGACCATACCTTGTTATGAAGGCAGTCTTATTGATGTCTTCCTCTTTTATTCTCACTTGGTGATATCTAGATCCGATATCAATCTTGGAAAATATTCTTGCACCCCTTATTTGATCAAACATGTCATCTATCCTTGGAAAAAGATACGTGTTCTTCACTGTTACCTTGTTCAATTTCCTAAAGGCAATCCAGAGTCTCAATGTACAATCTTTCTTTTTCGCAAATAAAACTCATGAACCCCAAAGTGACACACTTGGGCGTATATACCCCTTCTTAAGAATCTCTTCAAGTTGCATCTACAACTCCTTCAACTCTAGTGTATTCATCCTATAAGGGGTCTTGGATATAGTATCTTCTCCTGGCATCATATTTATAGAGAAATCAATATCTCTTTTTGGTGGTGTTGAGCACTCAACACACCCTAAAAGCTTTTAAGAAATTTTGTCTCTTTTGGGTACCACCTATTTTATTTTTGTTTTGTTGTATGAATTGAGTCCACTATGGATGGAGTGCTAATTTTGTTTTTGTGTCTCTTCATCGATCAAATATGATTTGTTTGAACTTGTTAATGTGAAACTTGTTTGTTTAAAAAAGAACCTGACATTCTAACTAAGAATTTGCAGCTAAAATTGTGACGAGTGCACTTGTGTTCAGCATTGGAAAAATCCAAGCAAGAAAATGACCACATAGAAACAATAATCGTCGATCATCGATCCATCATCAACATTGGTAAAAGGCGTAGTAAATTTTGAGCTAGTTGTTCGCAAAGAAGATTAAGGATTTGACCGATTTCCCGTCGGTGTCGGCGAAATACGAGAGGTCAAAAAATTGACATGGGCCATGATGAACCCCTGAAAGTCGATTAAGGATGAGTTTGTTCGGGGTCAGTGAAATCTCAAAGGGGTAAATCATTGCAAATTTTTGCAGTGAAACATCGTCGATCACCGATCCTCGATGCACTTTTTGAATTGGCAAATTTCGAGGAGGTTAATCCATGAACATTTGTTTAAAATTTTCAACGATCGTCGATCCTTGATACTTTTCGGTGTCGGTAGGGTAGAACCTGTTTTTAAAATGCTTAGCTAATGAAATTTTCCGATTCCGAATAACATGGTTAAACGAAGGCACCAATCTCAAGCACCACGTGCCTTTGCCGCGTAGGCATTTCATACGACCAAGTTTCGTCCCGAGTCACCTTAGGTTTCCATGTGTCCTGGTCACGCTTCCAAGTCATCTTTTCCACATCATATATGTATGGTAAGATGGATCGATGTCGGAGTTTTTTCCAAGAGATATCAACGAATATTTTCTAAAGAAAAGCCCTGACTCTCGATCCACCCATTAAATTAGCAAAATGATGGGATGTTTTCATCATGAGATAAGATCATATTCTGCCATTTAATAGGCCATTTAATGTTTTGTTCCGCATACGTTGCTACCCCATGCATTGATTGCACAAAGGGAATTTAAAATCCTCGATAGAACACATTACAGCCCGCGCCCACTCTGCCATCCTACGACTGCATTTAATCTTAAACATAATGAAGATCTAGTGGCAGATTTTGTAGAACTACACTCATATCCTGAATCAAATAACTAATGAGACAAGGTAAGTATCATCTCTGTTTAAATCAATAGAACAACTTTGAACACCCTCATTCTGCACACAAGTTTCAATTTCTAGAGAAGCCGAAGAAGCAAAGAGAGCATCTCAAGAGTTGCGTTTGATTCTTAGACTTTCAAAAAACAAGGTTGTATGTGTTAATGTTAATCAATTCGATGGTCATAATTTTTATATATCAACAATCGATCTTCTACACAGTGTCTAGCAATGTTCTATCTATAGGGAAAGATTCCTCCAAGGAAGCCAATGACCAGGCGCTCATCGAGGGCACCGAAATTAAAGAAGGCAAATATTGGTGAAGGGTCTTCTCCCGGCACTGCGAGGCAGTTGGAATACGCTCCCAGGGTGGAACCAGTCATTAAAACTTCGACGAAGAAGGAATTTATTCAACCCCTCGCTTTTGGTGATACAAAATATCTAAAATAATGCTCCCACAGTGGGGAGATCTATTCAATAGAATCAACTGGGAAGATTACCCAGAGTTTATCCCACACAACAATTCGGATGTAAGGGCGCTCGACGATCAATTTTTCCCGAACATTTGGTGGTCGTGCTTGCAAATGGTAGCCTGCTCCAGTATTCCCATGAATCAATACCTTGAGTTGGTTAATTTATCACACAGATGCGCAAAAATTCCTAATCAATGATGAGAATGGAGGATGTGTCGGATTTTTTTCTCCCGACAGAGGTGCAGAAATATTACAAGATCAGGGACCCATAGGAGCGGTTGAACACAGACTTTGTCGTAAAGTTATATGAATTCCATGACACCAACTGATTGATGGCCTCATGGTGGAATGAGGAAAATAAAATCACAAATTGGAGCAACAACTGGTATGGGACAACGAATCTAAGGGAGCCATATATCTACTTAATGGCTCTAATTTTCTGGTTATACAGGGAAAAGGACTGCGCCAAGTTCTCGGAGTCATGGATTCCTCTTGCATACACTGTGGCTATTTCGGGGAGTAGTTTCAACAGGGGAGAGATCTTCTCCAAGCAATTGAGTACCAATTGTTACACATCAAAATTACTCAATTGGATAAGTGTCGCATGTTCCTCTCAATTGTCGTGAGTGTCGCAACTTCCTTACAACTTTCGCAAGTGTCGCAAGTTGGTTACAAGTGTCGCAAATGTTGTTGAGTCATACTGCCATGATGACGACACTAAGGAGACACTTAAAACATGTTATGTACTTGGTTTGAAGAAGGAGAACTGGTTCACTGGAGTCAAACAACTCTTAACACCTGAAAAGGGCTTCCAATCAAGAGTTTTGAGGGTGAACGCTCCCCTGAAACAGCCTTAGGAGCGCTGGCGCTCCCCTATAAGGCCTCAGGGAGAGTTATAATGCTTCCTTACCCCTCTGCAGGAGCACTGACCACTTTTGAAGCGCTGGCTCTCCCCTTAAGCCTCTCTGGGAGCGTTCTAGAGCTCTGATGCCCCTTTTGAAGGAGCGCTCCCTAATCTGGGTCAGTTGTTAGCCTGATGAGGAGAATAAGGAAAGGATCTTTCGAGATTAGGAGGCAGTTGTACTCGAATTCTTGGTTTCATCAAGAGATCCCTGATCTAAGGAGGAGGTTCCCAACTTGTTCTAAACATAACTCAAGGGGTTAAGCTCCTCCCAACCTATATAAGCAAGCTCTATGATGGTGGAAAGGGGGAAGAATTGCTAGCATGAAACCTATGATCTCATAGGAAACACACAGTCAGCCAAAGAAGAAGTGATCAGTGAAGCTGTTGTCAGCCAGGTTGTGGATCTTTCGAGCAAGGCTTAGATGAAGGGGACTTGATGAAGCTGTCGTATTCACATCTACGATTGTAAGTACTGCTATCGTTATTCTCATTAATATGACACGCTTGGCCTGTTTCTTTCTAGTTTGTGTCTGATGTTACATAAACTTATCATTAATTGATAGATCTGTTTTCAAGCTAATATCAATAGAGTAGGAAGTAGTCGTATCTTGTTTGTCTGCAGAACTCAGCGAGGAGCAAAGGATTGGAGCGCAACTCGGAGCGTGCAGGGGCAAACGTCGATTAAGAGGTACTTTTGTTATCTTTCCTTCTCATGTATTAGTTTAGATAGATTTGAAAGGAAGTCAGTGTCCACGTTAATCATTTTTCTGTGTAGGGTTAAGTTCAAGCCTTAGAGGTGATCTACCTGTCCGTAGGGAGATTTTCCTACAATAGAAGCTGGCTACTCCGCTGGGGAGATAGCCTCAAATCGAAACCTCTTGTTTGGATTTTTCTCCTCATTGACCTTGTTCTATCCCTTGATTGTTTCAGACCTGGTTCACTCCTTTTTGATTAGTTTCATGAGCTGATTGTCTCCTTACCTTATCACACTCAGCATACTTGTCAAGTTTGAATCCCAATTTTTGGAATTTTCTGACAATTTTTGGACTTTCAGACCCTGGCGCCCCTGTCCTAGTGTTAACAGAGCGCCAACACTCCTAATAGATTTGCACAGAGTGCTATAGCGCTCCTTTCCCTTGGCAATAGAGCGCCAACCTCTTTTTGGCCTAAAAACCCTCCAGAACTGCCTTTTTCAGGGTTTGCCTCCGTGTCTCTTTTGCTGAGTGATCTAGTGAGTCAATTTTTCTTCTCTTTCAACCTTGACATCTGTATTTTTGAAGAATAAACACCTTGTTAATTGGATTTTGTAGCCTTCTTCACTATTTTCATTGAGTTTTTCCTGTTGAGTGAAGTTTGAAACCCATGCATTGTTCTTCTCTCCTCATCAGCTGAGTAAAAACCTTGGTGAAGGTCATCAAAGGCCTATAGACCTCTTTATCTTGATTTGAGTCAAGGTCATTGTTCTTCAACTTTTGCTTGTTCGGTGTGAATTTTGTTTTCTCTTTGATTGTTTCTTTTCTTTCGCTTTTCGTTTTGATTGCAATGAGAGGGTGCATTGTTTGTACGACTTTAGCTTGTGCTAGTTTGATTTTCATTCATACAAAGACAATTAGCAGGACAAGCATTGTGTTGAACTGATCTTTAACTCATATACGAACAATGAAAAAGCATCTCCATGATTGATTGTGCATGTTAGAAGGCATTTAATTTTTTTTTCATTACGTCAGGATTTGATTGAGAAAAAGAATCGTTTGGGGACACTCCGTAGTTGTGCTTGTCAGTGAAAATAACTCTCTCTCTCCCTTAGATAGATGTTCATCGAAAGGAAATGACTGCTTATCATGTTCGATGCACTCTTTGGGTCTGAGTCATAATTCCATTTGTTTCACTTCCATACACCCCTTTTGCGTAAAGAACAACCATAAAAATCAACGCTAATTAAAAATTATCTAGAATTTTTTCTTTGCTAGGATCCTCCACCAACGGTAGAATAGGTGTAGTACTTTGGATTAGGCTGTGAGCATAACTCTCCAAAGTTTCCAAAACAAACAGTAGCATCCTGAGTTAGGGAGAGTCAAATCCAGTTATCATATAAGTCTTCCTGGGATCCCCCTCTCACACAGGGGTTACGCACGAGGTCGCATTCGGGTAATCTACGGGGACTAACCCTCCGTGGTTTAACTGATTGTGGTGGTTGGATCGTATTATGGGGGTCACTTTGAGGTAAATCCACAATTATTGCGTGGAAGCCTTCTAGTTGATTTCGGGCTTGATCCCTGCCTGTACGTTCCGATCGGACTGTCGACTGTTCCTGCCCAGGGGCTGACTGCGAATTGGTAACCTTAGTAGCCATAATATTTAGGGTCTTACACAAGGTGACGGTGACGGGAAGTCTCACTGTACCTGGAACAGACATTGGTCAAACTCACTCGGGCTCCTTGGAGGGTAAATCCACAATTACTGCGTGGAAGCTTGCACCAAGGCGTAAGTCTGTTAAGTAGGTCGCCATTGTAACTATTCCACCCTACCCCCACCCCTTCTGGACTTGATCACGCGACGTTGGATTTCATCACCAACTAGTACGGTCATCAAAAGAAGGTCCTGTTTGCTTGGTTGTGATTCTTAGATTTTTTAACGTGTGCTGTTTCTTTTCGCTAGTTGGCCATAGATTTCTTTCGTCGACTCTTTTCTGCCAACATTGACCCTCCACACCGTTCGCGGAGGCTACAGGGACTTCCTCCAGAAAATATGGAAGGAAACACCCCTTTACCCCCTCATTCTACGGAGGAATCTCCTCAACAGAGCGAGGTTCAAAACACTACAATTTCCCAGGAAGAAGTTCCTGCAAGATACCAGATATATAAAATATGCAGAACAGAAACGAAATGCTAGAAATAACAGAATAACAGTGAAATATCCAGCATAATCTTCACAATACACAGAAATGATATACGAAATAGCAACAGTAATAGCACTTGAACAGAA
>ML788507.1:429911-455386 GCA_009831015.1 Picea engelmannii
TGTCGTTATTCTCATTAATATGACACGCTTGGCCTGTTTATTTCTAGTTTGTGTCTGATGTTACATAAACTTATCATTAATTGATAGATCTGTTTTCAAGCTAATATCAATAGAGTAGGAAGTAGTCGTATCTTGTTTGTCGCCAGAACTCAGCGAGGAGCAAAGGATTGGAGCGCAACTCGGAGCGTGTAGGGACAAACGTCGATTAAGAGGTACTTCTGTTATCTTTCCTTCTCATGTATTAGTTTAGATAGATTTGAAAGGAAGTCAGTGTCCACGTTAAGCATTTTTCTGTCTAGGGTTAAATTCAAGCCTTAGAGGTGATCTACCTGTCCGCAGGGATATTTTCCTACAACACCAATGTATTGCAGGCTCAGACGCCGAAAGAAGGAGAGGCACCCTCTTTTAACATGGCCTCATATCTTCTACATGTATTCTGCGCGAGGAATGTCTTCACCAATATGAATTTGAGATGGTACATTGCATAACTGCTTGTTCATGTCTACTTCAACATCCTATTGGAAAACAAGTACACAAATTCTTATTCCCTTATTTGCGATGAATTCATCACCCATATTTATTTCATTATAATTAAAAGGGAATTCCCAAGGATGTCTGTAGAGGCCAAGAAAATGATCTTGAAAGTAGGCCACTGGTATCTATACGAACACACAACCTATATCAGGGTGTTCGGGGCCACCATAGCACCATATTTTCTCCCTGTTCACGTCCCAGACCGGCTCATCGTAGGATAAATTTGTTATCATACTATCCTGTAGAGATATAACACCACTTTGGTTAAGGACAAGAAACGAGCATTTATACCCTACAGTTTCCATGTGGGGTTTTATATAGTGAAGGACATTGATTAAGCTAAACAAGAGGGTTTGAGTTAGCTGGAATACAGGTTCTCGACAGGCCGGTTTTGCAAGAATGACCCTAAAGGCCTAGTCCTCCAACACACATCACAAGTCTCTTCCTGCTGGCCATACATGCATGAAAAGTTTGAAGATGAGATTTTTACAGAATGCACCCAGGACTGGGAGGAGGTATTACAGAGAAAATATAACCTGAACATGACTAGGTTCAAATCTATGAGCATGGATGAGTAGGTCAAGACAATAGAGTAGTCGACTCAAGAAGCTCTCAGGGTTAGAGAATAAATCAGAGCAGAAGAAACCACAGAGGCACAAAGGAGAGGGTTGTTGTTACTAGAAGGAGTCCAGAGCATCATCGACCAATTAGAGAATGATCCCAAACTAATATAAATCATGAGGATCCCCTTGGATGACCCAATCACAATCATAGAGTAGCTAAATGGCTCAGAGTCAACACCACTAGAGGAAACCACCGGTTGGGAAAACCCCAGAGTTCCATCACCACAGGATAGATCATCAGTGACCATTCCAACCCAATATGAGAGTCAAAGAACACCAGGTGAGATGGGTGTGCCAAATCCCCTATTTGATCTCATAACCATCTATGACAATGAAGAGAGTTCGAAGGTCTCACTGGTAACTCTGATATAGATTACAAAGGAGAAGGAACCTAAGAAAACATCTGCTCCAAGTCCTGATGCATCGGTTCAAAACCCTCTGCAGGGTGACCATGAGGCTGAAAGTGTCTTATACACTGAGTTTCTTGACTTGTCGGGGACTCTGAAAGACATCTCCAGAGAGGAGCTAGGATTAGGTGGACAAAAAGAGGAAGTGCAATAGCAAGAGATCAACACCTCAACAGTCAATCACCAAGTAAGTACTGAACCTATCACTGACTCTTCAATTTTTTCCGATACCTCACCAATCGATGA
The DNA here is from genome assembly GCA_009831015.1 of Picea engelmannii. Taxonomy (NCBI): domain Eukaryota; kingdom Viridiplantae; phylum Streptophyta; class Pinopsida; order Pinales; family Pinaceae; genus Picea; species Picea engelmannii. Next base: position 431,722 of record ML788507.1, read on the forward strand.
ACACCAGACGAAGGTCAATCCATCGAGACATACAAAAGAAGTACAAGAACCAGTCCTAGAAAAAATACATAAAACAAGGAGCTTGGGAAAAACTTTAACCTGGGGAGAAAAACAAATTCTTGAGCCTGTTGATGAGGTCGTCGATATACAGGTGATCTCTTATGACAGGAAGAGGAAATCTATCATGAGGAAGACCACCAAGAAGAGAATACTCAGTCTGGATAGCTCGATTCTCATCACCACGGAGGAGAAGATCCTCAACAAAAAACATGCAAAGACATCTGAGCTCATTGGTGCAGGGATGGATATCAATGATGCCACATTGGATCGAGCAAGACGAGATGAAAAGGAACTGGAAACTGCACTAAAGTAACTATATCATCTGCGCCATTTGGAAAAATACTATCAAGATTCAATGCAGGCCACAGTGTTTTTGAAGAGTGAGTTCCAAAATACTTATGCAAAGTTCACAAGAAAAAGACATATTTTCACTGCAGGTATAGCCGATTTCCAAGAATACACCCTTATGACACTGGAAACCTACAAGGACATGGAAAGATGGTATGAGAAAGCATACCAAGAGGTAGAACGAATTGACTACATCAACGCAGTGCAAAAGGGTCGAGACGTGGAGGAACATGGTATTCGAGTGCTAAGGGATAGAAACATCTCTCGGATCAGGAAAGAAACCAAATATTGGGTAAGTATGGCCCAAGAACCTCAGCGAGAGATACAAAAGAAGTGGGTCAAGTGCGAAAAAGGCTGGGAAAAGATCAATCGGGAGATGAAAGACATTGGCCTCCCAAAATGCGTCTCACCCGAAGACTTTGTCGACTTGCATGACATAGTCAAACGACATGAAAAACAATACTCAGCATGGGAAGTGGAGATCGTACATGTGGAAAGCATGGAACCAGGCCAAATACAATAGTTTATGGAACATCCGATCAAGGCTCGTGTGGTTCTGTAGCGGCTGAGTGCTAAGATAATCAAATATAGAGAACGGGGAGTAAAAGTGAAAGAAATCCTTTCATCCTTGATGGATCAACACAGATTCCCATATGCTAACACATGTGAGGATCTCTTCATCAAGTGGTCAAAATATGAGAAGAGTCATCCACTCTAGTAGAAACACGAGATGATTTCCAAAGAACAAAGATATCAAGTGCCATGTGGAAATATTTTGTTTTACTTAACACAAACTTGTAGCAACTATTTTTAGTTAGTGATTCTTTATAAATAAATGGATTGACCTTTTAGCAAGGGTCGATGGTTTTGGGAAAATACCCTCTTTTTGAGAATTCTAAAGAACTATTTCTGAACAACCTTAATTGAGAAGTCATGTTTAGGACCAGAGACAAAATTATGTTTTTCATCAAAGGCGTTATGTGATTGGATTGAGGAGGAATTACTTCCAACTTTTATTTAAGTAATTGATGTTGTAATGAGTAAGAGTTTCTGAATCTATTGATAAGCTATATGTTTCAATTTTTAGCAATTCTTTTGTTCTTAATGATGAAAAGAAAATCATTTTGTTAATGTGTGATTGATGGTAGAGCTAAGGAAACTATTTTTCTTGTAATCATTTTATTACATGCGTATTTTTCTTACGATAAGTGTATCTCATTTAATGTTGAAATACCAACACATTAATGTATTAGTACTAGACTTGTAATATGTGTGAATATATTTGTTTGCATGCTTGAGCCCGAGGGTTATACCAAGATCAACCTTCTTCAGTAGTTAAGAATCCCTTCTATCAGTTGGTCTATACCAGCACATATCATTTTATCAAACTCATCTAATAAAAGAAAAGACAAAAAAAGAGAATGTTTAATCTAAAGGAGGAACTTTCATACAAATGCATCATGTCAATCACCAAGTAAAGCTCATCGATAAATTAGATAGATAGAAAGATCTGGAGATCCATTCCACCATCAAATGCTCTAGATTCTAATTGGGCCTCTAAGGTAAGTTTGGTTCCTGTTGTTGAGTTAAAGGGATCTTGGACCCCTCAACAGGTGGCAACCCCAGTATCTCTTTAAAGACATCCTCGAATTCCTTTAGTACTGCGCAGTCTTCAACACTTGGCACTTTATCCAAGAGTGCCTCCTCCATGTGTGTTGCAAATACTTGACATCCTTTCATGTAGCTTTTCTTCAATTGCAAGGCTGGAATTTCTTTGATAGTCACAACTCTTGGAATTCCTTGAACTATTCTCAAATTTTCTTGCTCATCCAGGAAAGTAAATGCCTTATTATAATAGTCTAGAAAAACATGATGTTGTTCCAATTGATCCATGCCAATGAGGCAATCATACGAACCCAAAGGTATGATATTCAAATCAACTTTTGTGCGTAGTCCATTCATTTCCATTAGACATGCCTTGTCCATTTCAGTAATTTTCCTTTTTTCCCCTATAGCTAACTGCACTAAGCAAGGTTTTCCAAGTTTTCTTCTTAGAAATTGGAACATTTTCACCATTTTAGGATATATATAAATATGACTAGCTCCTGATTCAATTAAAATAGAAATGGGTTGGTCATTAATGTGACCTTCCACCTCGATCATGTGCTACTGAAACTCAACTTTCTTGCTGCGTAAATTCTAGGTACACTTCTACCCATGTCTTCAACTATCACATCTTGTCATACACTATGCGCAGTCCTCAAGTTTTCACCTCTTTGAGGGCAATCTCTAAACATATGGTTTCTATCGCAACCCAAACACTTCATTGGTTGCTTCCTTGGCCTAGTTTCCATTGTCTCAGTCATTCTGGGCTCCTTGGAAGTTGGTTGTACTTGGGAAGTATTTCTGAAAAATGGGGGCCTAGTCCCCTTCTTCCTCTATTCCACCTTGCTTTTCATCTTGTCTTCCCAAGCCTTTTGGAAAGTCGGTCTTCCCCTTTGTTGATCATAGAGAAATTTAGCTCTCCTTCTAGTTTCTTCCAATGTCTTGGGATCATCATATTGTATCTTGTCACTAATAAATGATGGCATCCCACTCAGGTAGCTTTGAATCTTCACTTATTCATCCTTGATAAAAGGCACATATTTCAAAAAATCTAAAAATATCCTTCTGTACTCGTCTATGTTCATGATCCCAAGATTGAGTTCAAAGAACTCCTTCATTTTTCTATCATAGTAGCGCTTGGTTAAATATTTCTTTTCAAAATATCACTTGAATTCCATCCAAGTAACCTTTTTCTCATCAATGTGATGTACTTGCACATACTTCTCCCACCGCATTGATGCTTTCCTCTTGAGCTGATAAATGACAATTCACCATTCTGCATGTGAGGAATAATGATGCAATTGGAAGTATTTTATCATACCTAGCAACCAAGTCTCTGCATCCTCATCCTTCTTATGCTCACCATCAAAAGTAGGAGGATTTATCTTATTCATTTATCCCTGTAGCTCATCCACCCTAATACTTATCTTATAATTTCTAACAAGATATGGACTCGAACTACTGTGCTCTCTCCCAGCTGAATATCTTGGAGAGTGATGGAGATGCTTGTCAACACTTTTTATTTTTCTTCCCTCATCATGAGATCTGTGTCTTCCTAACCTACTTGTCTTTGTTTCCCTATCCATATTTTTCTCAATTTTGTCCAAGTTGTTTAGCAACTTAATGTTGAAGCCTTCTTGTTCCTCCTTGGATTTCATAAGTTTGTTGTTATCAACTTTATAACTTTGGATGTCCTTTTGCAAATTTTTTATGGTCTCTACCAAGTTCATGCTCTCTTTTAATCCTTCTTTATGTGCATTGGATTATGTACCTTCAATACCCATACTAGCGTACAATATTTCCACTTCTTCATCTTGACTATAGGTTATCTGCGCACCTACCATGGTTTTAATCTTTGCGTTGACCCCATCCTAAACTAATTGTTGTTAATTATGCAAAAAGTGCAGTTAGCAAGATTTGTTAGACTAATTAATGTGACAATTTTATGAAAGCTATGCACAATTTTTCAGAATCCTTTCATTTCCTTTTCCTTTGGATGATTTTTAACATCCAAACTCTAGTGTGGACACTCACAGATCACTGATTTTTCATGCATCAAAACTCTATACCATGCACCAGTGGTTTTCGACACAAAATAAACTCTGCACTGCACAACACCAATACTTAATGCACATGTCTATTTCATGATAATATCTAGTCTATACAAGTCCAGTGTTGAACCAATTTCTCTGATACCATAATGTAATGTCCCCGGCCTACCAAGATGGCCACATCAAAAAATCTCAACTTCTGTCACTAGGATAATCTTTGTAGCAACCCAAGCTCATTACTGGATAATACTACTTCAACATTCGTAGTGCGCAGATACTACTTATAACGCTCCCTATTATGAGTAGACCGGATTAACTACGCACAACCATAAGGTACTACACCTAGACTCATGTTGAGTCTCGCTCTATGAGTACACTTCTTTTAATACAATCATAGCAAAGAAATAAATGTCACAAATCCTCTTTGTGCTTTATCCCTTCAGTACACATATATAATATTGTGTGTGCAACACTTTTCACACAAACTACTACTACACGCGCTATCAATTCAATGTTGCACACAGATTCTATCACATTGTGCATAGACTACTTCACTGCACACTCGATGATTCATACCATGCATTTGGTATCTTCTAATCATACCACAAATTTTAACATACATGAATTCTTAATATATATATATATATATATATATATATATATATNNCATCATACATGTAGCTAACAAGAAATACTTATAACTAACATGCCCACATATGTTGCAGAACACAAGAATAAGAAACACACACACACACACACACACACACACACACACCCACACACACATATAAACCCTGGATGCAAAGCCTCATTGTTCCTATTTTTAAAAATGGGGATAGAAACATTCCCTCTAATTATAGAACCATTATGATTAGCCCGATTTTAGCCAAGCTTTATGGAATTATTTTGGAAAAGAAGATTAGCCTTTGGCTAGAAAGTCACGGTAAAAGAGATAAAGGCCAAGCCGGGTTTAGGAGATATCATTCAACTGTGGACCATCTTGTTACCTTTAGGATCATTGCAGAGGAGTTCTGCAATACTAAAACCAATATTTTTTGTTGTTTTGTTGACTTTAGAAAATCTTTTGACATGGTTCATAGGAAAAAACTTTGGAATAGGTTGGAAGAGATAAAAGTGCCTCTCGAGTTGAGGGCTGCTACAATAAGGATGTATGAGAACGTTATTGCTAAGTTTAAAAACACTGAGGGCTAGTCAAAAGAGATTAACTGCAATATCAGAGTCAAACAAGGTTGTCCCTTGTCCCCTACCCTTTTTGGCATATACATAGACAAGTTAGAAGAATGCTTGGAAAAAATAGGTTGTGTCGGCCCTACTCTCACTGGAATAGTCATCAATGTTCTTCTTTATGCCGATGATATCGTTCTTATGGCAAGGAGTCCCCATGATCTTGAAAACCAACTAAGAATCCTCAAAGATTTTTTCTCCAATATGGGTATGACTGTTAATATTGATAAGACTAAGGTCATGATTATTAAATCCAATAATATCTCTTATGATACCTTTGTATATGACAACAAAAACTTAGAGGAAGTGACTTCATACAAATATCTTGGAATTGATATTCACCACAAGCTCGATTGCAATTATACCATTGAGGAAAGGATTATTGGGGGATGGAAAGCTTATTACGGTCTTGAAAACAATTGTAAATCAGCTGATCTTTGGAGTTGGGATAAGAAGAAACTCCTCTTTGAGACTCTTGTTACACCTTTTATTCTTTATGGATGTGAAGTCTAGGGCTATAGTATCTCTCGTGAATCCTACAGAAAGATAGAGAAAATACAAAATAATTTTATAACCGATAATCTCAAAATTAAAGGAAATACGCCCTATCCCATCCTACTCTTAGAAACAAGCCTCTCCCCCATTGAGAGCATGGCTATGACTAGATACCTAATGTATAAGAAAAAGTTAAACAACATAGAAGACAAGAGACTACCTAAAATTTCTTCAAAATCAAGTCATAACCACCATCGACTCAAGCGAGGATGGCATAAAGACGCCCGGTATTGGCTAAACTATTGGGGAATCATGGAAGAAACCATTTTGCAGAAAAAAGATACTATTAAAAAAAATGTCAAATCAAAATTTAAAGAGAAAATGTGGTGTGATAAAGAGTTAGAGGAAAAAATAAAATTAAGGTATTATAAATATGTAATCAACCCTAATCTAGAAGATCAAAATTATCTATTTGTTTTGCCAAGTGTAAAGAAAAAAATAAGCATTGCTAAGATAAGAACAAATTCTCACGAGCTCCATAGTGAAATTGGGCGTTGGTCAATTCCTACAATGCCATGGGATGAAAGAGTGTGTCACGTTTGTGATACTAAGAATGTTGAGTATGAAAAGCACTTTGTCTTAGATTGTCCAGCCTATACCCATATTAGATCTCATTTTCAAAATTTTTATAACACTACCAACCTTTCTAACATCTTAACTCAACAAAAGTATGGTGATCTTGGAAAGCTTCTCTTAATGATTTTTGAGCACAGAAACAAAATTCTAAAGAATCACAAGTAATCACTTACCCTCTTAAGGTCCTATAGACCAATTCGGTCTTAGTGGACGCTAATCATCATCATCATCATATCCACTATATACAGATGCAAATTCATACAATAATATTAACCCATTTAAAATATATCATTAGAGAACACAGTAATTAAACAAGCTTGTGAAGGACACTTATATTTTATGCAAAGTCACCAACTATGTGCAGGACTCAGATGTTTCTCCCAACCATAGAATTTGTTGCTCATAATATTTCAACAAGAGGTCACCCTTGAGTTGGGATTAAACTCCACAGGAAAAAAAGGTTCCTATCACAAAGATATGGTCTTATATTCAACAAAAGAATTGATCCAAGGTGTCGATTATTGCAACTAGACTACATTAACTCATTCCCCACATGCATGTTCCATCCCAGTAAGTGTGCCCCTTCGCCCCTTCTCTGCTCAATAGTCCTTCAGCTGCCCCACTTCCCTTCTAGGGCTTCAACAATACGCCAGACAGGAAGTCTCAGAGCCATGTATCTAATGCCCAGTGCACCAGGGAACAATTCTCAGCAAAATCTCACCTAGAGAGAATCCTCATGGGCTTGACAACCTACCTCTTCGACCAAAAAAAGCCTTCCCAAAAACATGGTTAAGCAATGACAATAAGTTACAAAAAAAAAATGTATTCCTTCACAAAGGAAATTCATCTGAACGATCCCCAAAATGAATGATAATTCCCTGAATTACACTAAGGCTAACAATAGATATTGCATGCCTTCAACTCGAAATTTGTCACCTTCAAAAGTAGCTTTAGCTACTTGGTGACTCGTTCCCTACCCTCAGGAACTTAGGATAAATACATATCCATAAATTAAACTTCCGAAAATATTAATAAAATATTCCCTTGACTTAAGATTCCCCTTCTTCCTTTTCCGTGGAGTTTATCCCCCGTCTCTTTTTCATATGAGTTGATTTTGTGCATAGTGATGTGGTTATATTAACAATATTGAGGGTGATTACATTTACAATACAAGTGCACTGGCCTTTTTACATCCATGCTCACTAGCCTTAAAACACAACATATATACAAAGGATCCCAGGCCTCAAAACTGTGCACTTACTCTAGTGTGTGCAAGAATTTGGGATCTATGCACTCTTTATTTGGTGCTCCATCCTTACACACTTTCACAAGTGCGCACTACACTATGAAATGTGCGTGTACTTTCATTGATGCACAAACCTCACACAATCACCAACTATGGAATGCACACACAAAACTGAATCCAAGACTTGATACCAACAACTCACTAGCTTATATGAATATATTTGTACATTTATATTTACATTTACATTTGGGGTTTGACCTAGGGGTAATAAAAGTGAACTGTAAATGTTTATCAACCACAGTAGTAGCACTCCTAGAAGAAGTAAAAAACATTGTCACCATTAAATTGATCAAGCTTGGGTACTAATACAAAATGCAGTGAACTACAAATGTTGATCAACCATGGTACAATAACACTCCTGGAAGAATTATGAAACACTATCACCATCAAACTGATCAATATCAGGTACTGAAACAAAATGCAGTCATCCAATCCATCAACCAAGACAACAAGTCCCAGTCTATTCAATAAGAAGACGTGATATCAAAAAATTCAATTACTCCCTCCCTTAAATACAACTAACATATATATGAGTAGAAACAATAGTTCAATCGAAATATCAATCGATGGTCAACCCAGTCAAAATTCCAATCAATGAACATCTGGTTGAACCTCGAGTTGAAGAACATTTGGTCGAACCTCATTCGACCACTCTAAATGAATTAATGGAAAGAAAGAGGAGTATTGTATGAATCTAAAATCAATGATACACATATATATGAATTCCTCAAGATTTTTTGAAACTTGTGCCATGACCATTTATCACTCCAACCACAGTCTACCCTGATAGTTGACACTGGTCCACGATTCTTCCTTTCAGGTCTTCTCTGCAGATATTTGAAGGCATAACTACCAAATTTCCAAGAATTATAGTTCATGCATAATGGTATCCCTCGAGATGTTCTAGGTTGTAAATGTAACTATGTCGAGGCACCCTAGGGGCTAAGACCCAGAGTGGGTCTTAAAACCATGTTGATTTACAACAGAAATTATGCAAAATTTTGGGAAATTCTCTCTCTCTCTCTCTCTCTCAAAACTCTGGACCATTTGTCCAATACCAATACCAAGAAATTCAACGTGAAGAGGAATTTGTCCATGAGTAATTTAGAAAATTTGATTTAAGTCGGATCAAGGGGAGAATTTAGAAGAAACACAGGATAGACGTGTGAGGAAGATTTAAGGTGAATCTCACATCCTATGGACAGCACAATGCATTGAGCAATTAATAATTAAATATTTTTGACAAATATATCAGATCATTAAATATGCATCAAACAATAAACATTTTCATACACTTAAAACCATGGAGGTGCCCTATGTACATCATTAAACACATGAAAAAATGACATGAAGTGGTCATACAATCAGAGGAAATCACTTCAACATCAAAAGCTAAACAATAGGTAGTTACATTGTACATGTCATAAAACTTGTTGCTCGAGCTTTTATTAATGGGGATCTAATACAAGAAGCCATGAAATGGAAGGGATGGATTTTACAAAGAATACATACACAAAAAAATAAGCATGGACTAAAGCATAATGCAGGGGATGAATCTCTTTTAGCCCGCAATCCTGAAAATTTGTTTGTTTCTGAGGGGGTCTTTGATCAGACAACTCAGTTATAAGATACTCTTCAATTCCCCAAAATTATGACCTTACAAAAGAGATTCTTTTGTTGATTTATAGTTTCTCTAACTTGAGAGAAAACTTCTTTCTCGGACCAATACCGCTTCTTGAAAATTGATTCCATCTTGTTAGAATCTTGATACCGAGCCTGGTTTCCTAACTGATTTCATCCTTCCAAATTATTTTATCGGATTTTATTGGGAAGAAACCAACTTATCCCACAATGTGGGCCTTGTTGATACTATTTTTGCATGTGTTCTTCCAATCCAATTGAGCCTTGGCTCAAGTACATCTAGGTGGCTCAATTGATTCCCATAATTTCATTACAAGCCTTTCACCTCAGCTAATATACTAAAATGATAAATGTTTCCTTCCAGCTGACAAGGTTTGGTGACATCAAATACAATGGGCCAACTCATTGTATCCTATGCTTCAATATTCTCCAGTGCACTGACAGGATTGGTCAATACTCTTTAGGGTGGACTCCTAAATTTCCCTTCACTTTCAAGATCATGCTAATGATACCAGAGAAGGACATTTTTTTCAAAATGAAACAAAGAAAACACTCTCACAACATTTGTTGCCAAGATGGTTCATATCCCACTCTTGAGCAGGGAGTTGAAAATCTCAGGCTCACATGAATGCGTAATTCAGGGAGATGATTATTGACCTTTGTCACACCTTAGTCATGATTATGATGATGGATGAATGATGGGAAATGTGATACTATATAGTATGTTATATGTCACGTCCTTTCTAATAGATCTGGCAGGCTGCCAGCGAATCCTCTCACTCACGTGAAACATTTTCCCTCGGTCCTTTAATTTGATACACACGTATTTTTCCCTGTGGAATGGAGCCTTTGAAATCTGGAAAACATGTGAAATTCTGATGATTTCATGCTGACATAATAACGAATACGTGAACATGTGGCAGCTTGAGGTTGGTCCATGCAGGCGCTGAAGTGTACTCTTCCCGGGCTAGGAATATGTATGCTTGAATCTTAACATGGCGATTGGAAACAATGGTGGAAAGCCTTACCACAGGTGGCAATATTTGACGGGCTCGAAATTCATATAGCTAACTATTCAATCCTTTCTCCAATTCCTCGATAGACAGGTGGACTAGCATGTTGGTTCTAGCTGGAACTGAACAAGTGATCATACAAGCGATGAGTTGGTTGGAATGTAATGTTGGCAAGATCGGAATACCACTACCACGACTCTAAGGGAGTGGTTTTCATTAATGTGATTCACCATGCGACAATTTTTATTCTTTGACATGTAGCAACCTAAAAACGCTAACGCACCCATATGTTACATTAACTTCCAGATGCTTTTCCGATGTGAAATGTATCCTCCGTCATTGATCAGGATTTCTTGCAACCATTGGATGATCGAGTGCACACCTCTTCCCATACTTTCTTTTTATGCCTCTGTTATATGATAAGGCTCTATATGGAGAAGCTCTTGAACTTAATTTAGGTGGAATAGGTGCCTTTAATGCTCATGATAAGTTCCTAAGTATTGAAAGTGAGTCTCGGGCCCTTAGGGCTTGATTTTTTCACTATAAATTTCTTGGCGCCTGACCATATGCTTTCCCTCTTTGGTATGTGAGATCTATCATCTCTCTTTCGACCTCTTTCTCTTGAATTTTTACCCCTTAATCTTGATCACGGTGCATGCTAATGACTAGAACAAAAACATTACTAATAGGTAAATTCCTCACATTATTATGAGGGTTATGATATGGCACATGTTTCTATTATCTAGAATCAAATCCTGGTGTACTAACAAGAGTACAACCCTGTACATCAACGACACTATCATTTACATTGACATATTCAAGTTATGGAATATCCACTTCATTAACATGTTCAAGACAATAAGCAATAAGTTTCTCTTCCAACAACTCAGTATAAACTTCACCTGCAACAAAGAGCACTTTCCTAGATTCTACAAGTACAAGTGTAGATTGTGAAGCAACAACAACATCATATCCAATACCTAATATAGATTTCTATATATCAAGGGAAATAGAAACAATAATTCCATATCCATTCTTCCCAAGTCCTCCTCTGGTATAGACCATTTTTCTTAGTAGTTGGGACCCGATACCTATATTGTTCTTTTCAAAGCTAGGAGAAACAACATTATTAGTGGCCAATAAACCATGAGATGAAATATAATCATCAACATCATTTGTCTTCAAATAGATAGGTGACAAGAAATATCATCAGTAGGTGAGTCTGACAATGTAACAATTTTTTTCTTAGGACTTTGTAGTCAAATGACTTATGTTTCAAGGTTTTGTCGGAAAACCAACAATTCGTGAATAGTCTGATCTTTCTCAGTCAGCTGCAGAAAAAAGGATTCATGATCTTCCTTCAAATATTGATATTCATCAAACAATTTGTTGTTATCTTCTTGAAGAGGACCAACTTCTTCATGAATCTCATCAACAGAGGCCTGTAAGTGAGAAACTTCATCAACTAGCCAAGAATTGGTCTCTTCCAACCTAGAAATTTCCTCCTTTAAGGAAACACTTTATGAACGAGAGAGAGATTTGAATTCCTCCTCCATATCATAGGAATAAACATCATTAATCTTGTCATACATAGAAGCTAAATTTTTCCATACCTTGACAAGATTATCTTCATTTTCTATATGGACCTGTAGACTGTCTGAGACCATTTTCCCAATGATACCTCTTGCCTTTTCATAACACTCCTCCCATACAACTAATTCTTTAGCATCAGTGGGTTCCTTGTTATCACCATTGACGATGCGTTATAGATTGTTCCCCCCTAAGAATATCAATCATCTTTTTCTTCCAAGCAACATAGTTAGTGCCAATTAACTTGGGAACTAAAACAACCTTTGAATTCATGATGAATAAAGCTAAGAAACTGAGGTAAAGAAATTGATAAATCCCGATTTGAGATAGATCTTAATAGTATACCAAAGTAAAACACCCAAACTATGTAGAGGCATGGAACTGGGAACGAAAAAAAATATGATCAACCACCAGGGTTCGAATCATAAATACCACGATTGTTGTAGAGGCCTTGTGCTACTGCAAACAATGATCCAATTCTCTGGGTGCTCCAACAATCCAAGGGCCAAGATACGCTATAGATATAAGGGTTTGAAGATGAACTAGGTTATATATTGGGTGAAATGACCCTATACTAAGTGTTAAAAGCCACACTTTGTGTGTATTTTTCACTTTGCAACAAAAAACCTCATTGCAATAATGGTCGATCTGCAATAAAAATCCTCGCTACAATAATGGTCGATCTGCAAAAAAAACCCACGTGGTCATACGTTGCAACAATGGCTGATATTTTGAAGAACAACTCCAATTTGGAGCTAAAAACAACAAGAGGGCATGGTCATACGTGCAAGGATAGGAATCACCCCCCCCCCCCAAGAAAAATCAATGGTAAAAACCCTCATATTTGGCCAAGGCCTAGGCAACAAAGAAATTGCACAGGTAAATGGAAGTAGCAGAGTCCATACGTAGTCCGTACATGGTCTGCACGTGCTCTGTATGGGGCATGAAGAGGAGAGGGAGGCATATGTATAGCCTAGTAGAGAGAATCGACCCACCCCCCCAAAAAATCATTTCACAGTTAACGACCCTTCCAATCAAAATAAATTAGGTTCAGAAAAAAAAAAAATAGGCTTGATAAAAAAATATTCTTGGAAATAACCAAATCTAAAAATGTCCCCCAAAAACTTTATATTATTAAAAAATTAAATTCCCTAGGATATGCTAGGCAAATTAATTCAATTTTGGGAAAACATAAGCCAATATTAACGAGCGAATAGTCAATATTGACTGATTTCTCTATTTCAGAAATAATGGTGAGGTCAAATCTATTAAAAAATGCACATAAATGGTGTGATCTGCTCACATTCGGTGAAAACCTAAGTGGTTTTCTAGATATGATTATAGATCTACAAGAGAAGGGAGGCCCATAGAACAGATCTATTGAAGTCTAATGCAAAATTTTCAATGTAGAATTCATACAAGGAGATAGTTCTCTGTAACCCACTCTGGTACCATATTAGATTAGGAAAAAATGTATAACATATACCAAATAATCTAACCAGTCTAATCTCCTATCAAAAGCATAAGATAAATCAGTAAATCAGAATGCAAAAAAAAAAAGATACAATAGAGGACATAGTTTATGTGGTAAAACCCCAATGTGGGGAAACATCCATGGAAGCTGGTCTTCTATTCTTCAGAAAACATCTAAATTTTTCAATGCAAGAGCATCCCACATATGCATTAACTCACATTATATGTGCACACTTAAAGGGCCTCCTTGACCTCGATTATATATGAGAGATTGAAAGGAGAACAATCCCCATGATGCATGTGGGATAAACCCTTTTTACAAGATGGATAGTTATTGAAGAATAACTTTACAAAATGCCATAGTCATGTACATGAGACCATTAGGCAATAATTAATACATTCTAACATATTAGAGGTTATTAGATGTGTTTTTCAAGTTTTTTTCCATCTTATTTTTAGCTATCTTTCATGGTCAATGGATTTCTATGTGATTTTTATCTGTAAACTACTATGAATATTCCATTGGAACAACTTGTCACAACATATCTTACAATATTATGAAATATCTTATTATGAATTATTTTGGTTTAGATTCAAAATCATTATTTCTAACTTAATACATGAAACACTTAAAGAAATTCAAACCAGAATGAAAGAAACTAAGAAAATAACATACTATCCACACAAAGAAAAAAAGATGTGCCCTGGGAAAACCCAATATAGGAAAAACACAACTAGAAGGTGAGACCTATGCTCTTTCTCTTTTCTTATTAATTATGAAATGCAAGTAAACATAAAGTGTACTCACCATGGAGTTGACATGGACACGATGGCATGAATGGATACTTTAAGATATTATACTTCCTTCGGTATTATTCAATATCCCACTCCTAAATGCTTTGTTGAACTATGGAACAATAAATAATACAATGATAATGGACCCTTTCCTTTCCTAGTGGTCTAATATTTAACATGGTTTGATAGTAGTCTAGGGTTAGGGTTAGGGTTTTTGCATGCTTCAACTCTTGATTAGGATTAGGGTTCTGGACCCTCAAGAATCTTCTTGAAATTCCACGCATAAATAGCTCCACATGTGTGAGTAGTGTGGGATGATGTGGCATCTACTCGACACCATGGTGGTCAATAGGATAGGTCAACTTCTAGGAGGAATAACTTCTGCATACGAGATCCAATTAAGGTGATCTTGATGCCATTGGAAAGCTCTTGATGTGTGCGCTAACACAAAGAGGCTATGAAATTTGTTTGTAATTTTTTCATATCAAAAATTATTTTAAGGCCTCAAATATGATCAGGAAGGTTTTGGACCCCAAATAACCAAAGTCGGACCTACCCTTAAAATGGGATCTACAAGCCAATAATTCCAATTTTTCCACTGAGAAAGTACCAAAATAGATGAAAATGTATATAATCATCCATTTTGGATCATACCTCCCCATTTAGGGAGGCTTTTGGTCCCAAAAATCATTTATTGAAGGAGATGAGGAAATGTTTCCTCTACCTTCTCCCTAGAGTACAATTTGGATTTCCTTGGAATTTTCCCTTTCATCCCAACCTACCAAAGTTCATTCTACCCCTATGTGGTTGTTCTAGAATTATTCTGTAAAATTATATCTTCTACTAACTCTACCTAAGCTTATAGTGATAAGTCCTTTATGGTGGGTAGGACTTTATTATTAGTTTCCTCGTCCAACATGGAAGGCTCATGGAGTTTCACATTCTCCACATTCATGACTGAGTAAATGCAAATATATAAGGGTATATTGAGTATGTAGGCACTATCACCCACCTTCTCCAACACTTCAAAAAGACCATGTTGCAGAGCCTTGATATTACTACTAGGACCCTATAACATATCTTTGTTTACATATAAAAAACAAAAATTGTCTCCCACCTTGATTGTTTTCTCAATTTTGTGTTGATCATGCTAAGCCTTGTACTTTTCCTGTGACTTATTCATTGTCTTAGGTACTTGCAAATGGATCTGCATTCCTGAACAAATGACATGACCCATTGAGGGTCTTATAGTGTCCAAAGAGCCTCAACATACGCCTAAATTATAAGTGTACTCCATTAATATTTAAATACATGCCACTCTACCCTCAATCCATGCTTCTAAATGTTAGGAAACAAACGTTGAAATGGCTTGAAAATAGAAAGAGAAGTAAGTCCATGACTTGAGAATTATATAGAAGAATGAAAGATAAGCCTCTTTGAGGGGGAAACCTCCTTTTACAATATAAAAAATGTAAAATATGTGATGATTCTAAAAATAGGTCTCCTTTGTATATATATGAGACAAAGGGTACAATTATTATTATGCGATCTAGCTGAAACACTAATATAACAATAGAAATGTAATAAATCAATATCTAGGGATTTACATGTGGCTTTATGCTTAACATGGGGATTTGTCTAGGGATTAACATGCCCTACCTCTTCAAACAAGTGTTTCCATCAACACTTGATTAGCAACATATGTTTCTTCATGAAGAGCTCATCTTCCTATGTTGTCTCTTCTACTGGTAGGTTACTCCACTTGATGAGGTACTCGATAATTTCTTAATTTCACATCTGCTTAATATTTGTTTCAAGGATTGTTTTTGGTTCTAGTATGATTTTTAGTTCTTTATTAATATCTGGTAAAACAGTTTGAATTGGAATCTTGTCATCGATTACCTTGTTTAAACAAGAAACATATAATACTAGATGTACACATGAAGATGGAGGTAACTCCAATTTGTTAGCCATACTTCCAATCCTTTGCAACACCTTATAGGGACCATAATACTTGGCTTCTAATTTATTTCCATTCTTCTATTGCTTGAGAGACATCTGTCTATATTATTGTATCCTCAAAATATAGAATCCTCCACTTCAAATTCCCTTTCGATGCAATGTTGATCTACTTGTTGTTTCATCATATTTTGTGATGTAACCAAATTTTCCTTCAATAGTTTGAGAACCTCTTTGTGGTACTCTATGTGGTCCTCCACTACTTGAAACTTTTCTCTCCTTTCAAGGGTGATGTGATGGATGGAGAATGGTATCCAGAAAGTGCCATAAATGGGCACATTTTTTATGAAGTATGGAAGGATGTGTTATAGCACCATTTTGCCAAGGGAAATCACTTGAATCATTGTGTTTATTTATCAAATTAAAAGAAAAGAAGACACCCTTCTGGAAATTTATTTACAATCTCATTTTTTCCGTCATATTGAGGAGATGTGAGCCAATTGAGTACCCAAACAAGAAAATAATTTAGTCCAAAAAATTCCAATGAAAATTGGATCTCTACCACTTACAATAATCTTGGGGATTCCATGTAGCTTCTGAACTATTTCCATGAATGTAGTGGCTATTGTACTTGATTTAAAAGGATGAAAAAGAGAGAAAAAATGGGCATACTTTGTGATTCAATCCACTACTACCATGATGACATTCTTCATTTAGACATGGGTAGACCTATAATAAAATCCACTAAAACCTCCATCGAATGTTGAATTGTTATAGATAATAGTTGTAGGAGATTTGGGGTCCTGATTGTCTATCCCTTATTTTGTCTGCATACCACACATTCAACCACAAAATTTTGAACATCATTTTTAAGACCTTCCTAGAAAAAATACTTCTTGATTCTAAGGTAAGTTTTCAGTAATCTTGAATATCGTCCTACATGAGAAGTGTGCAATTTCAAAAGGACCTTCAATCTGAGCTAGGACTTCTTACATAAATATAGGTAATATTGACACCACAATAAATCATTACATAAATATAGGTAAGATTCACACCAAAATAAATCATTCTTCCACAAAAATTTAATTTAATGCACTTAGGTCCTCTTGTATTTGTTGCTTGATCTCTTATACCTTCTGATATTTCTTCCATTCTATCCTTTCTTCTTCCACCCAATCCAATTGTGAAATGAAAATAACACACAGTAAACCCTCTGTGTCTTCTTCTTTCCTTGAAAGTGCATCTATCACCATATTTTGTTTTCCTTTCTTATAGATAATTTCAAAGTCATAACCTATCATATTTGTTACCCATTTTTGTTTCTCTTTCGAAGATAATCATTGTTCCAAAAAATACATCAAACTATCATGATTTGTTTTTACCTTGAAGTATCTTCCTATTAGGTAAGGAAAATATTATAGCATCTTTTTCCACATGATATGCATGGATGCACTTGTTGGCCAGAATCCCAAATTCATATCCCATTTGCAGACCAAAATTCCTCCTTGAAATATTTAAAAAACACTCTTTGGATAGTCATACGCTACTCTTGATCTGACATCGAGTGTATGCAACTTTATATATTATCTTTCCCTTCATCAACTTGCGTATGCACTCATTTTTCACCCCAAAACAATCTGCATAATGCACCTTTTTAGGAGGATTTCGCGAGTTTCTCACGTTAATTGCCTTCTATAGCTTGTGCCTAACCACTCCAACCAATGTTTTTACGTATAAATAAGAGACATTGGGTGGAGGAAGGAGGCATCCATTGAAGCACCCTTATGTTAGTGAAAATTCATTAAGTCTGCAAGCCCTTTCATCTTGATATTTTAAGATATGTCTCCCATATATGGAAACCCCTATTTCCACGATTTCCCCCCTTCTAATCTCGTTGAGAGGAAGAAACTTATCCTCTTCACTTCACTTGTTTGGAGTAAGGAACTATGATTTCAAGCCATCTTTAGTGGCTCGAGTGGAGGAATATGGATATTGGTTCCGGTCAATGCCGCAACACGACAAGGTAACCTATTTTCATGTTACTTGTTGTTAATAATAAATGAGAACTCTCTTTTTCATCCCAATGATATGTTATTTGTTTTATTTTGTAGAAACTATATCCATTTGATTGTTGTAATATTGACATTCTGATCCTAGTTAATATATGTAGTTAGGAGTTAGTTACTATAACTACCTTCTTTGCAACATTATCTCAATTTGCATGCAGGTTCACAAGGAAAGCATTGGAGCGAGAGGTTGGAGGAGGGATTTGTGAGAGAAGTCTTCTCCAACTTATGAATCCAAGTGATCCTTTTTTCAACAATAGTTAGTTAGTTAGTTACGCATTCATAACTACTTTTTTCGGTTAGAGTCATTTCTTTGGGTGCCTTCTCTGTGTGATCTTTAACGCGGATCATAGAAGGGAAATCCCTAAAACATAAATATTGGTGACTCCACTGGGGATTTATTCTTTGGGTTAATTAGTTGCTTTGTTTTTTCTTTTTTTCTCTACTTCCTTTATGTTTCTGTCTCTACAAGTGTTTTCATACCTGAAGCTTTAAGTTCTAGAATTTGATTCAAGTTTTTCCAAGTCTTTATTTGGGGATTTGGGTTGTATACACTTATTTCCATAAGTATAGTTGTGTATATACACTTCTTTCTAAAAGGATAAGCTCGTACATATGATGGTTGCTATGGCAACAAAAGTGTATGAGTCTTGGGAGGTAGTCTTTTCTTTGTATTTAATCCTTTTAAAGTCCTTGACTTTACATTTTGGGGGTCTTTCTGACACTTTGGGCTATATGAAGCTTGATTTTAGTCTTAGAAGATAGTTGAATTTTTTAAATTAAAGAAAAACAAAGTTTTTTGTGCTTCTTAGGCTTCTTTAGTCATTTTTAATTTGCATGGTTGTATGAAAGGTTGTCTTTTGAGTTCTTATAGTTTCTTGGTCATTGTTGTGATCATTTTTGAAGCTTTAATTTCTTGAACTAAGTATTTTACTTTTCTTCCCTGCGTTTCTTGTTTTTCAAGCCAAGAAAAAGAAAATTTTCCTTGTTTTTCAATCTTTTGCTTAGTAGCAATAAACAAAAGGCTAGTTTGCTTTGCATAGATCAATTTATTTTATCATTTGTTGTTTTGTATTTGTTATTGAAAAATAAAAGAAAGATATTCTATCTCATCATATGTCTTTCTTTTTGCATTCACATTGAAAAAGTAGTTGCATTTCATAACATTTAAGGTTTCTTAGGTTGCATCAAGCACCAAGTTTTCTTTTTGAAAGGAAAAGGTTGTAGTTGCGCATTTTTCATTGAAAAAGAAAAAAAAATCATTTCAAATATTAAGAGTTTTCATTAAGTTGTTCATTTTACACTCTTTACATTGAAGAATACGCTCAATTAAAAATTACATTGTTCTTACAAGTTCTTTTCCGCGAGAGTCTTTAAACATAATTGGTTTCACATCCACTACCTGAGTAAAGAACAACCCCTAAAAAAAAAGATAAATTAAAAATTAATTAGACATTTTCTTTTATAGAACACCAACTAATCTAGGTGTAGGGCCTTGGAACAAGATTGGAGAGTTAACTCTCCAAGGTTGCTCAAATTCAAACATAGTTTTTTGAATAGTGAGCATTTAAAATCCATTCCCGCATAGGTGTTTTCAGAGAATCGCCTTGTGTAGATTTCTACTTCTCCAAGTTAGAATTACACTGCCAACCCTTCTCTTCAGTGGTCCAATATGGAAAATGCTTGTAGTGTTTCAGGGTCATGGGCCTCCCATACCCCCACATAAATCATAGTTGGAGGCAGAGTTACTCCTCCCCATCCATATACCCAAAAAAATAGCACCACCTTAAATATAATAGGGGCATCAGCTAGTAGTTCAATACCTTTACTAACTGGGCCCACTCAATCCATGGTTTCAACACCATCTGCATCCTTTGTTTCTTATGGTTTTTTGTTTGGAATGTCAACTATGGGCATGCGAAATGTTACAACTAGTTCAACCACTTTACTCTCAAAACCTATTTTTGTTGCAGGGAGTTCTTCAAATCCTTTGCAAGGTTTCCCTTGCGGCAAGGGGCACATCCCTCCATCAAACCCCTCTATAGGAAGTGGATTTTTTCCATCTTCATGTACTCTCTCTAGGAATAATCCTTTTCAAGGATGGGGTAATCCAATGGGTGGAAGTTTTAAATATTTTGGCATGCTAGTAGGCTCGAACCCTTTTTTGTTATTTGGCAATATTAGGAGTATCTCTTTCCCCTCTTTTGGGATGCCAACTGGGGGAAACCCCTTCTAGAGTTCATAGAATCCCATGCAAGGGAACTTTTCTTTGCAAGGGATGTAGGCAAGGGAGACCCTTTCCAATCGTTTGGAAACTCGACGAGTGGAGTTTTTCCTCCTTATGGCCCAGGACATTGTGTTATAGGTTGGTCTTTGTGATGTCTATATTGTGAACTACATCCAGTTTGTGATGAAACTAATTTGAAAATCAAGTGTTAGAGGTTGGTGTTTGTGATGTCTCTATTGTGAACTACTTCCAACTTATGTATTGTCACTTCTATTGTTGTAAGGTTATATTTCTCACTTGATAGACTACTCTTATATGAATTCTATGACTTTGCATTGTATTACTTTTATGATACTGTTGTTATGAGTCGATAAATGGATGGTGGTGAATGAATTTGTTGTTTCAGACTAATTTGTGCACACATTTTATTCATGCATTACTAGTATCTTATTTTATTTAACAACTAACTATTTTGGAGTGCAAACAAGGATTGGTGGTTTCACTTTATATTTATTTTAGTTAGTTTTCTCCTAGCTAGGATATGTTAGAATAGATTTACTTTGAGTATTTAGATTTATCTCATATTGGACTCTATATTTTTCATTTCAATCACCCCATATCCATTCACACCAAGTAATGGAAACTGATATAGAATATGGATGGGTCTCCTATACCAAACTATGTGAGGTCTAATTGGGACTTCACACGAAGAAGCACCCCTATCTATTGAAGGGATTTTTTTCTATGCCAACATATTTTGGTGCTAGAAGGAGGGAAAACTGAGTTGTATGGATGGTAGAAATACTCAGTCTTCTCTTGGACCAACCTCTGACGATACCACTAGTGAACCATAAACTCACCTTTTTTCCTAATGTAGGTGACAATCCTGAGATTGAAGTCCCTTACGAATACACTCCCCCTGCTCTCAAGGGTCCTATGTTTGGGGACCCTAACCATTCAATTGAAAATGTATATGTTGTTCCCAAAAATGAAGTCAACATTGTTCGATGCATCACTTGCTCCCTAGAGAAAAATATTGGTTGACTGCATGTAGCACTTCTTCTACCTAGATAATGTGCTACCTGAAGGCCTGTAGCTTAGACAAATGTCCTTATTGACTCTATAGAATATTTAGAAGAAACCACCCGTGTTGATGTGTTTTCTTGACACCCATCAACTAGGTGATTAGGGCGCATATTTGAACCTATGCCTCTTTCAAATGTAAACCAAAATTTTCAAATTTGGAAAGTTCCAAATAATTACCTCCACCTATTGGTCATGAAGACCCAACAAGTTTTAAGAATTTAGAATCAGTTTCAGTATTGCAGTTCTTCTTCACGAAAGACCAATGAGGATAATTTATCTTTTGAACAAAATAGAACAAAATAAAAAGATACTAAAAATAAGGAAATCACTTGTTTCCATCTTCTCATTGAATATCTATATGTGTAAACTTCGTATAGCATTTTACAAAATAAAAAATAGAGGTCATGTGCCCAAAATATTGCCAATTTTCTCCATCTTCCAAAATACCCCAACACTTACTCATTTTCCTTACTCTCCATACTCCATACTTAGTCATTTTCCTTTCTCTCCTTACTCTCCATACTGGCTCTCCTTACTCTCCATACTTAGTCCATTTCCATTTTTCATGTCCATCCATTTCCATTTTCCATTTCCATACTTAATAATTTTCCATTTCTCCACATTGGCTTGTCTTTTGCACTCCTTACTTCACTCTAAGTAATTAGTCACTTTTAATTCAATTTTTACTTTTTACTCTAGTCAACACTTTCACACTTAATCATTTTGTATGACTTATATTGTGTGGATATTATCCACTCCAAATAGTTTCCCCACACTCTACACATAACCTTTTCCTCTGCACTTCTTCCATTGGGAAATGAATTGGAATCACGACTGAGCAGTAAGATGGAAAATGAAATTTACATTGTGCACAAGATATGAATGATTCCATGGATCTCTCTCTAATTCACACACCAATAATGTTCACAGCCTGACCATTTGATAGAAGCCGCAAGGAAGCTTCCTTAAAATGAATTTTGATGGTGCATCCAAGGGGAACCCTAGACCTGTGGTTTTTGGAGTGGTCTTATGGGATGCTAATGGAAACATAACTCATATGTTGGTAGGTAGTCTAGGCCAAGATACCAATAATTCAACAGAACTTTGGGACCTCATGTGAGGAATTCAATATGCATCCTAGGTCGACTTAATTCATCTCATTGTGGAAGGGGACTCCCAAGTCATCATCTCTCTCTTTTCCAAAATTTTACATGGATCAACTCCGACAAAGATTTCTCCAAGTTGGCATCTCCTCGACACCTTGGAAACCATCAGATCACTGGTATCTCCTTCCATAGTTCTCATACCCTCCCATGTCAGGGTAGAAGCCAACATAGTCGCCAAAAAAACTAGCCAATATTAGAGTCACCAATGGGGAGCAAGACATTTTTTTACAAGCAGACAACACCCCGTACCCCCACATCTTCATGATAGCTTTGAGTTAGCTCAAATAGATTGTCGGACCCTGGATGGGGTTCCACCTAGCCATAACTCTCAGAGTGACACTTGGACGTTGGCATCCTCTCCACACGCACGACCTCCTACCCAATGTGATACATTAACACAACACTCCTTCTTGTGGCCTGGTTCTTATGCACAACATTAAGATGAAGGTATTGTCGCACGTGGGTAAGCTATGGACTGGTACAGGAATGGTGGTTTTAATGGCCTTGAACATCACCATGGCCAATTTAGCTCTGCTTCGACTTATTTCCATATTCACTTGCACACTTGTTGAGAAACATGTCTCTGCGGTTATTGGATTATGATTTTCTGTCTCCTTCCCTCTGTTCATTTCCATTTCCCTCGTTTATCCCCTCTGGTTCTTGGCCCCTTTCTCCATTGCGATGCCTCGAGAAAGCGACAAACCTAGTCACGAATCAGGGGTCTTTTCGTGGCTCAGTTGGTTGATGTCCTTCACCTCTCCTGTCATCCAACGTCTCTAATTCTACTCCGCTTTTCTCCTCTCCCGCGATGAGCCAGCAAGAAGACGATAGTTGGGAAAATGCCACTCGGGTAGAGGAAGAAATTCCCTCTTAGCAATTACAGGCCAATTCAACAACCTCCAC
>ML788508.1:0-31102 GCA_009831015.1 Picea engelmannii
TGAGGAAACAATCTATTTCTCAGACTTTTCTACTTTTCATAAGAATATTTTTATTCTGAATTCTACTTTTCATAAGAGTATTTTTATTCTGAATGATGTGAACGAAACAAACCATTTCTCAGACTTTTCTACTTTTCATAAGAACATTTTTATTCTGAATTCTACTTTTCATAAGAGTATTTTTATTCTGAATGATGTGAACGAAACAAACCATTTCTCAGACCTTTCTACTTTTCATAAGAATATTTTTATTCTGAATTCTACTTTTCATAAGAGTATTTTTATTCTGAATGATGTGAACGAAACAAACCATTTCTCAGACTTTTCTACTTTTCATAAGAGTATTTTTATTCCGAATGATGTGAACGAAACAAACTATTTCTCAGATTTTTGTACTCTGAAAAGATTTGCAACTCAATATATTTGATAACTATCAAAACTAGAGTATTATATATAGTGTAGGCGGTGCGGGCGCTACTTGGTCACCTCCGCACTACGACGCCGACCAACCATTTAGGCAAACAATTCCTGGACAGATCGATACTGCCAAATAATTCAATATTATACCCATTCACTGATGCATGCACCATAATCACAATCCCGGGGCCCGGGAGCGTTCTTCAATAAACCCAGCATTCGCACGTGGGCGTGACTACGGACCACAAGAAAATGAGGACCATGCAGCCATGGACATATGTGTACGAACTTTGCCTGCCGCGGTATTTGTCCACGTCAGCCCTAAACGATGATGCTGCCGGTTACAATCACCATCGGGGTCAATCGCATCGGATTAGTCCAGCTCGGACGGTGCTGTGTCCACTCAGGTCACAATCAAGAAATCAAACCGGAATCCAATCAGAGTTGGCAATAGTTTTCTTAGCTCCTCGATCTGGGCGCCCGGCCCAATGCGTGGTGAGTCGTGACGATCCACTAGCCAATGTAGTTGCCAGATTTGTTTGACTGAGTGGGGAATTGTAATTGGTGATTTCCTACTGCCTACCCCGCAAGTGTGCGTTCTCCTCGTCATTCCGTGTTCCGACAATCAGCTGCGCATCCTTTGCCGTGAGCGGGCTCCATTAAGCCCTTGGTTTCCTGTTTTCGGTCTCGCTACTTTATTTGATCGGATGGACTAGGTTTTCTGATTGTTCTGTCAGAATGCGAGACCGCTCGATACAGCCCCACCGGCCAAGTTCAAATTTCCATTCATGATACAGTAGAAACCCTAATAAACCTTTGGATCAGCTCTTATTTCAAGAAATTTCGTTGTCTCCTAATTATTGCGTCGGAGCCATGATTTCCCTAGAAAACCTTAAAATTTGGTTGTCTCCTAATTATTGCATCGGAGCCATGATTTCCCTAGAAAACCTTAGCTTACTCATTTGTCTTACGCGTCTTTTCTTTCAAAAAACCCAGAAATTTAATAGCAGGAAGTTGCTACGACATAGCATGGTTATTTTGAAACGCATGGTTTGCAATATATGGCGAAGAAATATATGCAATCCATTGATATCCTTCCGATATATGTAATCTCCTTCTATAAGCTAATATATCAATAAACCAGCAAATGCATGTGAAATTGAGGATAGTACGACCGTGTAACTAAATAAATTACATAACAACATATTCTATATAATAAAGGAGTAGGCTAAAATAAAGGAGTAGGTTAAATAAAGGAGTAGGTTCACTTTGGAGTAATTTTTTTTTTTTGAGTTTTACTTTTCAGTCAAAAAAAGATGGACCTGAATCCTGTCAAATTTTTAGGGGTAGTTTGAGTTTAACATGAATCAAAGTTTCATGTATTTCAGAATTTTACTGCAGAGTTTTTTCACATTTTAAACCAACCTAAATACTTAGAAAATCAATAAGTTCTCAATTAACCAAGCAAATAGCTAAAAAAACCTACTAAAAAAACTCTAGAAAAAATAAAAGATTACTCCAAAGTTAACCCACTCCTATACTAAATTACATAACTGCATATTCTCTATAACGGAAGAGATTAGACATAGGATATAATATTAGAAAACTATTAAAAGATGTAAAATATAAGATTGAAAATAAGTTTAAACTTCTTCACTTGATCATTTAAACATATTTAGTACGCACTTATTTTTGCAACATATGCTTTTGAATGTAAAACTTTAACAAGGAAGAATCAAGTACAAAGTTGAAAGCTTCGCAAAGGTTTTTTTAAATGTTCATAATTGTACCGAAACTTTATTTTTAAATATAATGCTTTACATAACACAATCTACATCACATACTTGGACACAGAGGAGGGGATTCTAATTACTTCTCAGCTTTGTAGATACAGATTTTCTAATTATAAGTTGCATCATCATTTTTTGTTCTCCACTTTATGGATACATATTTAATGAAGATCTAAAGAAACCATCAAAACAGAAACCGACAACATTTAGGGTACAGAAATTAACAAATAATTTATCGTACAGCCATGGAAACCTAGCCTTAGTGGGGTTGTTGGAGTTCTTTACCTTTTTTACTCTCTTTTTCATTCACAAACAACTTACAACTTTGCAAAACTTGAAGCTGTTTTCAATCTTTTGAAGTTGCCTTTCGATAAAAGCATTGGCGGATTCCAAATTTCTGGGGAGTTGAAAGTATTTGTTCAATGGCTGAAGGGCGGCTTCAGTTTGGAAAACTTATCTCTAATGTCACTGCTTGAACACACTCTTCTTGTTTTAGATCGTTTGACAGAGACTCATGTTGCATAACTTATCTTCAATGTTGCTGCTTCAACAGACTTTTCTTGTAGCAGATCGTTTAAGAGGGCACAATACCCCTTATGATCTCTAGTTTTGTTTTTTATATTGCCTATTCACATCTCTTTGTATGATGGTTTTACCACGCATATTTGGATGATGTGGAAGACTTGAATGCAACTCATGCTCTCTTGGTAGAGGATATAACATGTAAGAGTTTTAAAGCCTAATTTTGGTTCTTCACGAGTCAGTCTTCTGCTTCTGTATTTCCTATACTCATGATATGATACATTTAAGGACAATTTACCTTTTTCTATGATATATTTTAAAGTAGTCTTTTTGGATTTTTTTTAACAAATTTTGGCTTTCTAATAGAAAATGTAAGTACTTTCTATTTAAAATAAAAATATGAATTTTTCCCTACAACAAAAATATGATTTAAAAAAAAAATATTAATTTAAGATTTATATAAGTATAGTTTAGTGTCTTTATTTAATGTAGTCTTAAAAAAATTGTTAGAATGTTATATAATTTTATAAGGATATTGTATTTTCATAATATAGATGAACTTTGCCTTTCATTTTATACTTAAAATAAAAATATAATATTTTTCCTTAAAATAGAAATATGATCTTTAAAAAAATAATAATTTAAAATTAATATAAATACGTTATAAAAGTATAAAAGATATAAAATGTTATAGCATAGTTTAGTGTATTTATTTATGCTTAAAAAATTTGTTATATAAGTTTACATGAATTTTATATTTTCACAATATAAATGGATTTTAACTCTCACTTAATAAGTATTATGAAGGTTTGAAAGAAATAGAGACATAATTGTCTTGAAGCTTAAAAGATTAAAGATTTAGAAGGATGGATTTTGATTTATGTTTGTTTATTTTATTATAAATTTTAATGATTATTTTAGTCTTGTTTTTTATTATGTTGTTTATTATAATAAAACTTTTAGAGTTATTTTTTATCATTATTTTAACTATAGATGCATCTAGGTATTCTTGACATAATAATAAAAAATGTAATTCATTTTTCTATATTTAATTTTGTTTCACCATTTTGATATCAATTTTGCTAAGTGTCTTAAATCATCTCTACAAATGAAGGGGTTTGATTAGGATTGATTCATCATACAATTTGTCATCTATCTAGTTATTTTATGGGTGGAAAGAATTGAATAATCGTCTTGATGGGCCATTCTAGTGACAGGTTCCAATTTAAAAAATTGAGGTTTTGAACTTTCTGAAGCTATTTTGATGCATTAAATGCCATTTTTTTGAGTTACAATGTTTGAATCTTGTGCACACACCTTTATTGGTTTTCTACACTCCATGCACTTTCTAATGATGTAAATAACACCTCAATTAGAGCTTATATGTGGAAGATATGCCTCCCGCAAGTTGACCTATCTTGTTGGTCACCATGTTACGAGTGGATGCCATGTCAGCCCCCATTACTCACACATATCGGGCTAGAGTTGAGTAAGTAAAAACCATAACCCTAGATGACTATCGAGCTATGTTAAATATTGGGCCGGTAGAAAGAGAAAGAGTTTCATTCTTTCGTATTAGAATTGTTGCACAGTTGAGAAGAACATCCAAGGAGTGTATTTTGAGAGTACAAGAGAGGAGGAGAGATTCTGTAGCATCCATATTGGCCACAATGTCAAAGGAAAATCCATAGTGAGTGTATGTAGCATCCATATAGGCCACAATGTCAAAGGAAAATCAACAATGACTGTCTCTTTCTTTGTATCTGCATTTCCATAATGGAAGAGAAAATAACATAGCATAGGCCTCACCTTCTAGTTTTGTTTTCTCTCATATCGGGTTTCCAAGGATATATTTTGTGTTCATTTATGTGTGGAAGGTGTGTTCTTGTCATCATTTATTTTTGTTAATTTTCTTCTCAAAATCAAAATGGTGTGATAATGAAGTATATATATAGAGGTTGATATTCCACATATACAAAGAATATCAAAAAGTAACATAACTCCTTTCTAATAAAGATAATAATAGTATTGAAGAATATTATGATGCACTAATGGAAGGTCTAAATGCAACACAAAAGTGTGGGATCATTTAAAATGACATGTTTACAAGTTCTAAATTAGTTTGTATACCTTCAGTGGGTGGATATAAAGTTAAGGAAGAAATGTCGGTTTTGTACAATAATGTTTAATATTTTGATATTTAGAAGTTTCAATATAATCATATAATTAAATGATATCCAAAAAATGATGAAACAAAGGTTTTAAATTTTATTTGAAAAAGTTACATGGGCTAAATTTATTTTGGGTCAACATATCAACTAACTCGACATCGATGAATTCTAGGGGGTGGGTTGAGGGTCAACACAAGACCGAGAGAATACTAGGAGAAATCCCATGTTAGGTGCTCATCTGCCAAGCCGAAGGCCTAACCCCACTACCCACCATCCTCTTGCTGAAGAGAGCTTGCAGGAGGTATAGATCATTATGTCATCATTAACTCAGGGCCTAGTGTAACATGGAATCTTTGTTCCACTATTTCTGTAGGAAGTGTCTTCCAGTGAGATTGATAGAGGGGTCGAAACTTCACCCCGTACAACAACATTCAATGAGGAGAGGGCACATGGACATAAAAGTCGTCCATGTGAACCTCACAGATGCTCGAGTTGTGGGAAGACTTGCTATGGGCCTATTGAGGCTAGTGTAGAGTGGATCTTCATGGAGGAGGTTAGTATCTTAACCATCTATTTTTTCTTCATCATTATATATTTATATAGTATTTTGTGTATTTATATCAATGTTTTATTTAAAAAAAAAATGTAGTCGCTACACCCATGTAGTAGACCCTTTACGCCCATGGATGCAACTATGTTTGTCTCCACCACTGATGCAACAGTAGAGGCATATTTCTCAATCCATCTACCACATACATAGGTATGTTTCACATTTGATCAATTCACCATATTGATTTCTTTATTTTATGGAATCCTCTAATTTTTAATGTTCTTGTGTTTCTACAAGTTGTGGGACCAAACAATGTCGAGCAATGTTCACCTGAGATGGACAAGTCACCTACATCACATGTATCATGTGTAGAGTTAAATCTCATTTAAATCTCAAATTTGTTGTATTTATGTTGTTGAATTTTACTATTTTGTATTAATAGTTCAATATTATTAATATGTATGCAGACTGTCAGTATCTTTTGTAGTTTTAGTACTAGTCCTCTCCTTGGGCACCTTCCCACGGCTTTCGAGTTACCTTAATCCAAGATGATGGTTCTTCCATCACTTGTATAATATGTGGGGCTCCATCGCCTCCTACCCCAAACATATTTCTTATTCCATGCATCCTCGGTGGATGCACCTGCAGTGCACGCATTTGCGCCACCTCTTCCATCACATCCATCCATAGTGGATGCACCCATATGGCTGCCATAGTAGAGGTTTCGTCGGAGCGGGTTTTACAACTGAGTGCTCCCCCTGTCAGCGAATCTCCATTGAGGATCGAGATATTTATGGTAAGGTAATGTGTTGATGATAAATTTTTATGTATCGTGAATGCAATTAATTTTGTGCATATTTGTTTAAATTTCATAATTTGATCATTTCAACTGACACATGGTGGAATCACTGATAGATTAGGGTCGTGAAGGAGGGTAACACCCTCACGATTGTTTGTACCATATATGGTGAGTTTTCTTATGTTGACATACACATTATCATTTTGTAATTCTTTTAATTAATTGTGAAAAAAAACTAACAATAATATTTTTTCTTTGTGCAGTCTCTGGAGTGACGAACCATGCCTAGGCCCAAAACCACTAGAGATGCTTCTTCAAGAAAGAGAAGAAATATCAATTTCCAAGATGCTCCTAAGGGTGGAAATGGTAGCAATGGTCAATGAGTGACCAATAACTATCATTTTGTATCTAGGCCAGCATATGGTTGTTTTTTATGTTAGGGAACTTGTTGCCATTTTGTAAAAAATGTATAGTTTAGACAATGTTCCATATATATATATATATATATATATATATATATATATATATATATATATATATATATATATATATAGATAGATAGATAGATAGATAGATAGATAGATAGATAGATAGATAGATAGATAGATAGATAGAGAGAGAGAGAGATAGATAGATAGATAGAGAGATTTCATGGCATGTTTTTTATGAATCTCATTGTTTTTGCATTTTATGTTGATTAATGTATGAATTTCAAATTGTATGAATTTTATGTGTATGAATGTATTAATTTGTTTAATTTGTTTAATTACTTTTTAAAGTGTTAATGAAGTCTATGAAAGTGATAATAGTTCATTATTTATAAAGTTATTATAAATACTTGTGTTAGACATTAACGAATCTCTCATGGTGGAAAATATTGCTAAGTGATAAATCCATAGAGAATTAATGCATCTCATTACCTAAATTTGACAAAATATATAAGTGTTGTCCTTGTTAATACTCCAAGAACCAATAATAACAATCATGTACGATAACATAATTACAATATAAATAATAGAGTTAAAAGATCACATTAATCTATCCAAAGTGAAGCATGGTTCATTATAATGGCAAGGACAACATGTTACATGGGTTTTTTTAAGACAAAATCAACACATAAAATATGAGTGCACAATAAAGCCTCACATCAAATAAAATTATGCCTCAAATTATCCATTAATCTTTCTAAAATGTTCTACAATGTAGCCAAATAGGAGATCTCCTAAATACCCAAATTCTCCACCATTTACAATGGAGAGAGAGAAAGTGTATTTATAGAGTGAGTCTCTTCTCTTATACAATAAAATATTATTATTTTCTAACTAACTCCATGAAAAGTCAAAAAAATATTCTAATAATTAATTAGTTAGATCTCTCTTCAATCCATGGTTGACCACGTTACAACATGTGGACACTAGCCTCTCCAAAGAAATTCTCCCTCATCCAAAAATAGTAGTAGTATGCAACAAATAATGCTCATGAAGGGGACACACCACCAAAAATAGGCATCGGTCCAATTAAAATTCCAAGTTTCCACATGGAATGTTCCCTCCAATAATGTGCATGCATGCACCCACTCCACATTTATGAATTCCAAGGTAGCCAATTCCATGGATGAATGTGCAACATTCCAAGTGGATGCGGCATCGACAACAAAGTATGTGATTAATGCCCAGCCTTTCCTTTTCTTTTCTTTGTTTTCCTTTCTTTCCTAGCCTTTCCTTGCCATTTCTTTCCTTTCTTTCCTAGCCTTTCCTTGCCTTGTGTTCCCTTACCTTGCCTCTCGTTTGCATGCCTCGCCTTACCATGTCTTTCCTTGACTTTCAATTCTATGCATTTCCATTCCATTCCATGCCTTGCCTTGCCATGCCATGCCTTTTCTTTCTTTCACTTGTCATTACATGCCATGGAATGCGTTTCTTTTCCATGACATGCCTTGATTTAACATGCCATGCCTTTCCATGACTTGTATTTCCTTTCCTTTGCATGGCATGTCATTCCTTTCCTTGCCTTTTCATGATATGCAACTCCTTTCCTTGCCTTGCCTTTCCTTGCATTGCCTTGCCTTGCATTCCATTTCCTTGCCTTGACATGCCATTCCATGACACTCCATGCCTTTCCATCCCTTCCATTGCATTTTCATGCCACACCTTTCCTTTCCATGCATTTCCTTTCCATGTCATGCATTTCCTTTCCTTGACTTTCCATTCCATTACTTTCCTTGCCATGTAATACCAATGCTTGGTCACTTCAACAATATAGTCATTTGGATATCGCATAGCTCATATCGATGCATATACATTACAAATTCCATATCAGAATCCTTATCTTTATTAATGTTCAATTAAGAATTGTGTGTTTATTTTCACGATGCCTTGAATATATTATACATAATTATGAACTAGTACCCGCATACCAAAGTTCCACATTTCAATTTGCATGTTCAAACAAATAACAAAAATATCATGAGAATAAGCATATAACAATAAAATTAACATTGTGCAACACATAAATAGATCCACATGTATACATATCAAATGTCTATATGATTCTAACTAAACACAACAAATACTAAGCAATGTAACACTAAGATAACTAAAAATCAAAGTTCTAACCTCTTAAGGAAAAAATATGGGTTGTTACATTTAATAATCCCTAGAACACAACTATGATCTAAAATAGATTAATCCCTCCTTGCATGTATTTCCAAGAAGCTTCCCATTTTATACTATACAACAATAAATATATATATATTTCTATAACATTATGCAAGGAAAAAATCATTCAAAATGTAGATTGAAATGAAAAAATCATCACAAAAAAAGGAACATTTCTTATCCCAAGAAATAAAAAAAACATTATTTCTAGGGACATCTGACTTAAATTTATATCACAAATTTATTTTCCATCAAATTAAGTGTTATTTCCATTCCATGCATTTCCATGTCATTTGTTTCCTTTCGATGCCATGCCTTTCCTTGCCTTTCCATTCCATGCATTTCCTTTCCATGCCGTGTCATGCAATGCCTTTCATTACCTTGTGTTGCATTTCCTTGTGTTTCATTTTTTTGTGTTGCATTTGTCTTGCATTGCCTTTCCTTTCCATACCATTCCATGCCTTTCCATTCCATTATTGTCCATTCCATACCTTTCCATGCCATGACATGTCATGCCTTTCCATGCCTTACCTTTCATTGCAAAGTCATGCCTTGCCTTGCCATGCCATGCCTTTTCATGCCTTGCCTTGCCTTGCATTCCATGACATGCTTTGCCATGCCATGGCATGCAATGCCTTGCATTGCCTTGTGTTGCATTTCCTTTCCTTAAATTTCCTTTCCTTTCCTTGGCTATCTAAAATTCATCTAAAAGGTGAATTCATTATGATATTCATAAAACTAATAAAAATAAAGTTATTTCATCGTTCGAGAGAATTGTTTTTCAAGTTAATTTAATAAAAAAATAATGGGATTCATGTATCATACCTTTTTTTTTTCTTAAAAAAAATAATTCTTGTACTAAATGAAAAAGTTACAATCAAAGGATTCATTAAGCATGAAATTCTACAACTTGCTATCCCATATATCTTAGATAAAACATTTGCATGAGAATTTGAATGTCATAACATAAGATTTCTTTATTCATATATGGTAGGTATATTCATAGCTCTGAAACATGGATTATCATAATTAATAGGATTATCTTAGGTATCTTTTAGGTTGCATGAAAAACAACGTATCTTCAAGGCCTTATTTAAAAACAAAGAAATAAAGACTAATATTTCAACTAAATAATTTTTATAACAATATATACCATGTCGATCGAGACCTAGACCTAGACCTATACCTTTCCTTCCCTTTCTATGTATAGTTTTGATTAGCCTTGTCAATTATTTCCTTTCCTTACATTGCCATACCTATACTTAATCCTATACCTAGACATTGCCTTGTCATGCCTTCTCTTTCCATGGTCTAGGTCATAGTCTATGCATGGTATAGCTGATTGTAATGGTATAGGCCTAGGTATTCCTCTAGGTATAGGTATAGGTCATGGTTTAGGTCTAGGTCTAGGTCATTGTCATGGTCATGGTTTAGGTCTAGGTTTATTTCCAACATGTCCCTCAGTGGCTTGAGGAGGCAAGTTGCAACTCATGATAAAACCCAAAACGAGACTCGTATGGACGAAACATCAGTTGCATTAGATTCATCGCACCGATTTTAAGCTAGTTGGCCTCGTCTACTGTCATTTTGTTTCCCAAAATAGTGTTCATTGGTGGATATATGGGATTAGGGTTTTTCTCAATGAGGCATAGTGCAAATTCTGAACAAGAGGCCGATTTTAAAGAACATTGTGTTGGGTGATTGTGGGTAGTATGGTTTCATGGGCCTTGGCCAAATAGACACATGAAAGCTTACAAAATTACGTTATGCTTCTCAATGTGTATTTTATGCCCTCATACCAAATTGCCAACATGTCCATCAATGGATTGAGGGGGCAAGTTTAAACTCATGATACAAATCAAACTGAGACTCAGATGGAGGAATCATCAACTACATTGGGTCTGGGGCATTGGGTTTCATATATTAGGAGGGGCTATCTTGTCATTATGTTTCCTAGAAAAGGGTTTGTTGCAGGATCTCTCGGACTAGATTTTTGTTGAATGAGGCGTAGTGCAACTTTTGAACAATAGGTCGATTTTTAGGAACATCATGACGGGTGATTTTTGGTAGCATGGTTGCATGGGAATTGTAAAAAAAGACATGTGGGAGATTATGGAACTATGTTATGTTTTGCAGTGTGTATTATATGCCCTAGGGACAAATTTCCAACATGTCCTTGAATGGCTTGAGGAGGCAAGTTGCAAATCACAATAAAACTCAAACTGAGACTCAGATAGATTAAACATTGGTTGCATTGGATCCAGGGAACTGGGTTTCATCTACTAGTTCCCTTCAAGTGTAATTTCATTACCTAGAAAATATTTTGTTTTATAATCTTTGAGACTAAGTTTTTTCTCAATGGGACAGAGTGCAAATTCTGAACAAGAGGTGGATTTTAAATAACATTGTGTTGGGTGATTGTTGGTAGTTTGGTTGTGTGGGCCTTGGAAAAACAAATGTGTGGGAGCTTACGAAACTCCGTTACTCTACTCGGTGTCAATTTTTTTCCCCCAGACCAAATTTCCAACATGTCCCTGAATGGATTGAGTAGGCGAGTTGTAACTTGTGACAAAAATTAAACTGGGGCTCGGATGGATGAACCATCAGTTGCATTATACCTGAGGGACCAATTTTTAGATATTTTTGCCCCATCCACTATCATTTTGTTTCCCAAAATAGCATTTTTTTCTGGATATTTTGGACTGGGGATTTTCTCAATGAGGCATGGTGCAATTTTTTAACAATAGGTCGATTTTCAAGAGCACTATGCCAGGGTATTTTGGGTAGCATGGTTGCATGGGACTTAGCCAAACATATGTGTAGGAGCTTATGAAAATACATTATGTTACTCAATGTGGATTTTATTCTCCCAGACCAAATTACTAACATGTCCCTAAATTGCTTGAGGAGGAGAGTTGCAACTCACGATAAAACTCAAACCAATACTCAGATAGATGAATGACGAACCATCAGTTTCATTGGATCCGAGGCACCGAGTTTCAAATAGTGGCTCCCCTCCACTATCATTTTGTTTCTAGTAAAATCATTTGTTTTAGGATCTACAGGACCATGGTTTTTCTCAATGAGGCATAGTGCAAATTTTGAACAAGAGATTCATTTTCAAGAACACAGTGTCAGATGATTTTGGGTACCATGGTCATGTGGTCCTTGGCCAAACTTAACTGTGTATGCTTACATAACTTTGTTATGTTTCTCGAGTGAGATTTCATTCCCCCTGACCAAATTAGCAAACTGTCCTTTAATGGCTTGAGGAGGCGATTTGCAACTCACGGTAAAACTCAAATCGAGACTTGGATGGAAAAATAGTCATTTTCAATGGATCTGGGGCATTGATTTTCAACTAGTGGGGCCTCTCTGTTGTCCTTCCATTTCTCGGAAAATAATTTGTTTGAAAATTTGAATGATGTAGTCTCAACTAGTGGGATTTTCTGAGTGCTTATTACATATGTTTGAAACTTTAACACCTTGTAAGGATAGAAAAGGAAATGCATGGCATGGTGAGGCATGACATCACATGGAAAGGAAAGGAAATGCAAGTCATGGCATGTAATGACAAGGAAAGGAAATGCATGGCATGGAAAGGCATGTCATGGAATGTCAAGGCATGGCATGGCATGGTAAGGAAAGGCATGATATGGAAAGGCAAAGCATGGCATGGCATGGCATGGAAATGAAGGGAATGGATTGGAATGGAAAGGAATGGAAAGGAATGACATGGCATGGAAATGAAGGGAATGGATTGGAATGGAAAGGAATGGAAAGGAATGACATGGCATGGAAATGCATGGCAAAGCATGGCATGGAATTGAATGAAAAAGCATGGCATGGAAAGGCATGACATGACAAGGCATGCAAAGGAAATGCAAGGCATGGTATGGAAAGGCATAGCATGGAATGGAAAATAAAAGCATGGCTAGGAAAGGAAAGGAAAGGTAAGGAAAGACATGGAATTGAATGTTAAATCAAGGAATGGAAAGGGATGGCATGACATGGCATGGAAAGTCAACTCATGGAAAGTAAACGAATGGAAATGGATGGTTTGGCAAGGAAATGCATGGAAATTCATGGAATGACATGGCATGACATGGCATGTCATGACAAGGCATGGAATGGAAAGGAATGACAGGAAAATGCAAGGCAAGGCAAGGGATGTCAAGGAATGGCATGGAAAGGCAAGGCATGACTTGGAAAGACAAGGAAAGACAAGGGAGGGCATGGAAATTCAAGGCATGGCTTCACAAAGTAAGGAAAGGCAAGGAAAGGTAAGGCATGGCATGGATTGGCATGGAAAGGAAATTCATGGCTTGGAAAGGAAAGGAAAGAAAATTCGAAGGAAGGCTAAACATAGTTCCCTAACAACAAGAAAGAAACACAACATACAAGAATATCATAGGAACCATAACATGAAGAAAAAATTTCAATCATTGATAAATTTGAAATATTTGTTCTATTATCCATTTTACATGCCTATGTTCATTCAAGTATACCATCAAGATCACTTCTAATATATACTGTCTCCATTAAATTATCTTTCTTGGAGTAAGGACAAAAGTTTCGTACCTTTCATGAGTTATTGCTTGGAATTGTTTGTAGTCGAAGATTTGTACCAATAATCATGTTTGTAAATTGGTATACATATTCACCTACTCTATAATTCTGAAACACATAACCACCTTTATTCCATGTTCTTTCATCATGTTTAAGATATTCTCCTTTAATAAGAATGGACCCAATTGTAAATTCAATTCCTTTGGAGTCTGTCATTGATCTCATGAGGTTCTACCTTGCATCTAAGAAACGTGCTAGCAAATAATAAATGTGTCATTCATTACCTATCATTGCAAGAACTATTTATATGTTCCCTTCAAAAATTGGAGTGCCAAGATGTGAGTCCACTAAATGACCAAAGAATAAAACAGTAATGATATTTATTCAAAAATTAATAGAAGGTTGCACTGAACTTGGTAGTATGAGATCTGAGATGTGATCATATTCTGTTGAAATGTTTGATTGGTCCTCCTCCAACTAGGATAATTCCATAGTTATACGTTTACCAATGGGGATTGATATAGGATCCCATATATCAAACCATTATGTCTATTCATAATCATCCCAGTCATTACTACTACAGGGACCACATAAGAAAGAAAGTTTTATTGTCCATATTTCAACTATTGCATTGTTTGATGTTCATACAGAATGGAATCCATGAGTGCCTTGGATTGTTTTTCATTCATAAAACTATGATCCATATAAACAGACGACCTCCAAAAATTATCTATGCACATTTCCTTTCCCGTGTGATTGGTCTTCACAGGTTATTATTCCCTCTCCCATTAGTCAAGAACACCATTCAATAATGGATTTCACATCTCGAATGAGGGAAGTAGATGTGAAATTCATTTCTTTCTTGTGTAACTCTCGTTTAATGTATGTGCCTTCTCCATCATGGTCCCCTTTCCCATGCCCAAACTCAAAATAGTTCCAAATATCTGGTACCTTGAGTTTTTTGTGCAACATATACAACCATTGGAATACATGAGCATTTTTGAATTGGTCTATGCAACCATCTGAACAAATCCAATGTTGATCCATCTATATGTTCTTCTCCTTAAGGTGATTGTAAAAAAACTAAAAGAAATGTTGTACGTAGGCTAATTCAAGTCATCAATCATCGCTTATGTAGAAGTGATACTCCTTCAATATAACAGAGTTTTCTTTCTTACTATATGGCCCATGTCTGTATGTGGTATGGACCATTATGTTTACCTACTCTAAGTGATAATATTTTCTTTGAATCTCATTTTGCAGTTGAAGCATGTATTTATCAACAAAATCAACCATTGAAAAGACAATACCAACGGGAAATGTATCTCTAAATATTCTAAAATGTTTGTTTTTCCATTGAGCCACATGGACATGTTGAACATATTGTCATGTATTTTCAAAGAATTCCTTCATGAAGTGACATACTCATACCACATAGGTCACCAATTGTATATTTTTTCTTTCCTTCCCTCCATCAATATCATATGCAACATATTTAAATCTTTGCAAAGAAAAATCCTTCCTACCCAATTCATACTCGTTTCTTACATGGATGCACTTTCGTAGTAATGCCATTCCACCACACTTGGGGCATGTCCCATCTAAGAAATATTTTTGATAAAATGTAAAATCCTCTAGCCTTGTACAGAAGATGTTGTAAAAAAAGTCTCTAGATGACAACAATGATAATATAACTGAGCATTCCTGCAAAAGGGTGTTATGAAAAACATGAAAAATATATATATGTGGTTGTGTGTGTGTCATAATATTAACCATACATAATGTGATATCTACAACAACGTGTGTTACAAATTGTGTTTATTCAAACATACCAAGGCTTGCATTTATGGAAATATATTTGGCCCAAGTTAAGTGCAGTATGTACTTTCCTGAATCTCTTATACATTTATGTATGTGTAATGTCAAGAAAGTGTTTAATATGGGGTTCACATTCCCTAGATGCACTTCTCAATGTTGGTACATATTTTTTGTTGGAAGAAGGCCTAGTGTTCTAATGCCAAAAATCTTGTACTAGTCTCTTAACTACTCCAATTAACTTCATGTCAAAAGAAGGTATCCTACCAGTGAATGCCCACAAATATGTTGGGCCGCCTGTGTCGAGGCTATCTCATCTATGAGAATACTTTCTAAGGGTTTTGATATTTCATTTCATGATATAAGAGGTTTGTTGTAGAAAAAGATGTTTTTTTGTGATCTTGCTAACAATTGATTATGAAAAGACATGTCAGACTACATTACGTTCTTTAGAACAAGATTTATTAGTAATAAAGGATCAGATTTTGTCACTGAGAGGGGGAGGGGGGGGTGAATCAGTGACACAAGAATTATATCAATTTTTATTTATCAATGAAAATAGAATCTTAACACAGTATTTTATCATGGAACCCAAATGGGAAAACCACAAACTCTTTTATATTAACTGCAAAAATTGTTTTACATGTTACATAGATGGAAGATGTACTTCCTCTTTGATCAACATCGACTGATCAGGATGCACCCACACCTTGGTTTACCAACACCAACTGGTAGGAGGCTACAACCCCCTGTTTAGTCAGCTAAAAATGACAAGGAAGCATCAACTCCATCTGTAGTTACCAACCCACCCTTGTTCCACCCAACCGCCCTTAATACATAGGTATTTGTCTTTTCTTCCTGGAATCTGCTTTAGCTATTGATCTTCTAATTTATAATGCTGAGACACATTCTTATCCCACTCTTTCATGTATATATATTCTTCAAAATAGCGTGAGTGTGAAGCATCGTGTCCCTTTGTTTGGACCATCACACCTCTTCAATTAGCTTCACCATAATCATTAACTACTTTTTATTTATTTTTAGCATGAAGACTCTTCATAAATTGATCACAGATATGGATCAATTTCATCCTTTAAACTCGATCTCTAAACTCTGTTATTTTTACGGGAACTAGTGTTACCCATGATTTTGGTCAATCTTGATGGTGTATTGATGATGGTGTACTCAGGCTCCTCATAAGAACTTTCTCCTGAGAAAAGTGACA
Organism: Picea engelmannii; assembly: GCA_009831015.1. Lineage (NCBI taxonomy): Eukaryota > Viridiplantae > Streptophyta > Pinopsida > Pinales > Pinaceae > Picea > Picea engelmannii. Next base: position 16,516 of record ML788508.1, read on the forward strand.
TTCATCTCTTCCCAGAAAACTTACTTTTGAAGAGAGTTCACAGGTTGCTCATATCCTAGGGTGCGAGAATGACCCATTCTCGCAGGCTACCTTAAGCTAGGGTGAGAACTTCTCACACTATGCTACATAGCTCGGGTGCGAACTTGTTCTAAAGCTTGGAAAAAGATGAAGTCACGATGATTCTAGAAGGGAATCTTCTAGAATAATGGGTTGGCATTCAAATGGTTATCCTTGTACTGGTTTCCCTGATATTGTGGGAACATTCTTATCTGAGTAACCCTCTCATTCTTTCCTATATATTGATGGAATTCTCATGGAAAAGGTTAAGCAAGATTCATTAGAGAATTAGTGAAAGAATTGTGTGAAGGACCTAGCTTGAACAAGAGCTTGGAGACTCTAGCAAGTCTATCAAGAGGATTTGATCTTCTTCATACAAGGATCAAGCAAGTGTGTGTGTTGGAGCCAAGAGCCACCGAAAGGATGCTTGCGACATCAAGGCAATCAAGTTGTATCTTCTACTTTGGATTAATATGATACAGTGGCATGTCCTTTTCCCATAAAGTCATTCTCACTTTATTGTGTAATTCCTTGATCATACACATAAGTTGACAGTTGAATATATTTTGCTATCTTCACTTTGGTTGGTTTGTGTTGTCTTGGTCTTGACTTCACGAGAGCACCGGAGCAAAGCGGGAGCAACAGAGACCCTAGGAAGTGATACAAAGGTATGTTACTTGTTCCTCCCTACTAGCTAATTCAATGGTCAAAACTTAGAGAAAGAGTCATGTCCTGTCCTATTTTGTTTTAGATCCAGGTGGATCTAGGGAGATCTATTAGTGTCCGCACCTACCAGTTAGTCCGATAAAAAAATTGGCGACACCATTGGGGAGATAACTCATTTTCTTTGTGGTTTTTGGTGTTTTTCCTTGGCCATTTTCTCTTGTCTTACCTTTCTCCATTCATATCAATCTTTGAGTCTTCAGGATACCCTGATAGACCCTTTGGGTCCAGAGGCCTCTTCAAATTTTGTGTCTTTTTCCAAAAAATTGATTAGTTTAAGACATTCTTGCACTGCACTCCACAGTGGCCTGCGAGAATCTATTGAGTTTGCACCCTGCTTTTAGGTCCAGTGCTAGTTTCTTGCACTCTGCTCAAAGATGGCCTGCAAGAATGACCTATTCTCGCACTGTGTAATACTGTTAGCCTGCGAACCCTTTTTTCAAAATTTTGGCTTTAAGACTTTTGCATGATCAACTGCCTAGATCAGTATAGGTGCCTAAAAGGAGTTTCTTGGACCATTGGTTGATGTTTTTCTTGTCTTCATTTTTGTGCACGAATAGTCTTAGGATTTCAAAGGCTCTTCCTGTCACTTTTTTCTTGACTTTCATTTCTTGAATTTTCTCGGCAAAGATATACTCTCTGATTTTGGAATTTGAGTGTGCTTGTTTGGTTAAGAACCGGTGATTGGTTGAAAGTTCAGCTTCCTTGGTCTTTATCATTTTCTCATTCTTTGAAAGATCACTTTTCTTATGCATTTGAAAAGGCTAGTTTGGTCTGCTTGTTGTTTTTGTTTCCATTGAAAGATTGGTTTGGGTTTTTATCTATTGCTTGTTCATTAGCTGTTGATTTTCTTCATTCTCACCATTATGGTGTAGGTCCTTTTTGAAAAGTGAACAATGTTTTTCTTTCAAAAGCATTTTCGTCTTCCAAAGTATTGAAAATCAATTGTTGAAATTATTGAAAAAGAAACAATAGAGTTCTTCTAATGTTCAAAATGCTCCGTCTCCTACCCCTCTCATCGACAAGACTTCTGAGTTAACTGCAGTTCAATCTACCCCAGCCGGTAAAAACAAATCTAAGAAAGGAAGGGGTAAGAATAACGAGGACAAAAATACTTCTCAAGCAGAGCGAACCAAAACTACACCTGTTGACGATCGAGATAAGCGCAAACCTCGATACCCTTGTCTTATCTGTGGTGATGATCACTACACAAAGGATTGTCCATGACGCGCCGAGGTCACTAAGTTCCTTCAAGGAGCTCCAAAACCACCTTCTCTGATCATTTTATCCCAACCCTTCCCGTCTCAACAACAGGCTCAGTTGGTCATTCATGACCAACCCTCATCTTCTACTACATCCTATGTATTGATGTGTACTGGCGATTCCAAATAGAGCAACGTTGCACTCACCACTCGAGCCAAAGATTATTCTCCCTCTAAAGAGATGGTTGATGATCTACCTCCTTCCTTGGTACAACCCTCTCCCGCGACTCCACCTACCAACGATTCTCTTCATCTCGAACGACTGAGCCTCGACAGAGCTCTTTGACCCCCCCCCAAGGGCATCGTTTGAAAATCGACTTTCAATCCTCATGCTCATGCTGCCCAGAACTACAACATTGTTGAAGATTTTTCCCAAGCACCTTCTGTGATGTCAACCCTTGAAGTCCTTCAAAATTGTCCCACACAACGGAAGGCACTGTTGAAATCTATTGGTGGAATCGACCCGATGGATACAAATTTAATAATTTTTGACTTGGAAGATCACATTCCAAGGTTACCCCCTCAACTTGTGTTCCAGATCCAAGTGATTGTCTCTAAAAAAAACATTTTTCGAACCATTATCGACGAGGGTGCCTCGACGTGTGTTACGTCTCTTACCTGCTAGAAATCCATTGGATCTCCCTCTTTGAATGAATCCCAAAATACTATCAAAGCCTTCAATGGCTCCGGTTTTAAGCCCTATGATGTCTTTCCTTCATTGCCCATCACGTTAGAAGGCAAAACGGTCCAAGTCGAAGTGGAAGTCTTTGACGCTCCCCTTGATTACAATCTTCTACTTGGCCACAGCTGGATCGATTCCATGTGCGCAGTTGTGTCGATGCTTTTTTGTGTGGTATGTTTCCCACATCAAGTGAAGGTAGTCACCATCGACCAATTAGCCTTCTTTAACTCTGAAACTCATACTGGCAATGTACCATTCATTGCTCAAACCCCACCGGGTTATGAGAACGTCGGTGTAGGCCTTCTAAAAGATTCTTCATTAATGGGTACTTTCCCCATTCCACTGCTTGATGTTCCACGCTCGTCTATTGCTTCAATCAACATGATCTCTACCTCGATTCATGACATTCTTGTGTCTCACGACCCATGGATAGTACCTGAACCTGGAGATCATCTTCGTTATGGCAACGAAATGCTGTTAAGTCCGGTCGAATCCGCCTATCAGGCCATTCAATTGACGACCCTTTCTACCCCCTCTCTTGGTGAGTTATCTCCAGATCCTTTCCGTGTCATTTTTCCCACAGACAATATGATCATGTCTGTTATGGAAGACACCCCTTGGGATGATGGACATCATCATTCCATCCTCTTTCTGAAGCAACATACCATTGAGAAGTACCAACGGATATCGACCCAGTCGACCGTTGTCGTCATCTCAACCATTCCCGAGTCTACACATGATGTGTTTTCTGAAGGGAACTTAAGCAATATCTCGCCCACTATTCCCCTTGACATATCCATCAAACCTGGAATTGTTGAAAATGTTCATATTGGAGCTTCATGTTTTTTTGATGAAATCGTCACCTACACATCCCTTTTCAAAGAGTTTCACGACATCTTCGCCTGGAGCTACAAATAAATGCCAGGTATCGACCCTAATATTGTGATACATGAGATCAAGACATACCCCGATGCTAAACCCGTTCAGCAACGCCTTCGTCCAGTTCACCCACATTAAGCGGCTGCTATCAAGCTCGAAGTCGAGAAACTTATTAAAGATGGCTTTATTTATCCGGTGGCTCTCACTGACTGGGTTTACAATCTTGTCCCGATCGATAAGAAACAAGGCACAATTCATGTATGCGTTGATTATAGGGATATCAACAAAGCTTGTCCCAAAGACAACTTTCCTACCCCTTTCGTCGATCAGATTGTTGACGATTGTGCCAGAAGTGAAATCTTCTCTCTAATGGATGGTTTCTCTGGGTATAATCAAATCAACATTGTTCTCAAGGATCAACATAAGACTGCTTTTATTTGTCCTTGGGGTAATTTTTCCTATTGGAAACTCCCTTTCGGTCTCAAGAACGTTGGAGCCACTTTTCAACGCGCTATGTCTTATGCTTTCCATAATATCAAGCACATCGTTCAACCATATCAAGACGATTTACCCGCTCACTCAATGCACCACGTCGATCATCGAACCCACCTCCAAGCCATTTTCGTCTACTGTCGGTTCTACCATATACGTTTGAACCCTCATAAGTGCGTTTTCTACGTGGAATCCGACCGACTTCTAGGTTTTATCATTTCGGGTCAAGGGATTAGGGTGGATCCTTTAAAGGTTGAGGCAATCCTTAATCTACCTCCTCCTTCTACCCTTTGCCAATTACAAAGTTTGCAGGGGAAAGCAAACTTTCTTCATCATTTTATCCCAAATTATGTCGAGATAACTCGTGGATTTATGTGGCTCCTCAAAAAGGGTTCAGAGTTTGTCTGGGATACCATTGCCAACAATGCTTTCGAAGCTTTGAAATTGTCCCTAACGCGTGCTCCGCTTCTCTTTCCCCTCGATTACAGTCGCGATTATTTCCTCTACCTTGCTGCCTCGGATTACACCATTGGTATGGTTCTCGTCCAAGAGGATGATGCTAACGACGAACATGTTATCTACTACTTGAGTCGAAGTCTAACACCTACCAAAATCAAGTATTTACATGTCGATAAACTGGCCTTGGCTACCGTCCAAGCCGTCCAACACTTCCGGCACTATATCCTCTCATGAAAAACTACAATGATTTCTAACTGCAACCCTATGCAACACATTCTTACACGTCAATTGCTAGGGGGAAAATACTCCAAATGGATTGTGATACTCCAGGAGTTTGACTTGGAATTCGAATGCGCTAAGTCCAAGAAGTCCTTAGTGTTTGCTGAGTTGATATGTGACTTTCCCTATTCTGAAATGGAAAATGTAGCAGCTGATTCATTGCCTGATGAATCCCTTTTCCTCATCAACAGTGATGATATTTGGTATGGTGATATCATCATATATCTCCAAACCCAGACTTTTCGGCCAACTTTGTTTAGTACTGACCACCGTCGAATACGCTACCAAGCCCATCAATATATTATCCTCGGGGATACTCTTTATCGTCGGGGGATTGACTCTGTTTTTCGACGCTGCCTAACATTCGACGAAGCCAAGAAAGATTTGAATGACTGCCATTCTGGAGCATGTGGTGGTTATATGTCTGGGTATGCTACTGCCCAGAAGATCTTACAAGTAGGGTATTTTTGGCCTTCTTTATTTAACGACTACATAATCGTCATTCAAAAATGCCATGCTTGCTAGACCTATAATAACAAGATACGGTCACATCCCTCTCCTCTTCACCCATGTGGTCTCCGTTGGTCCTTTTGCGAAATGGGGCATCAATTTCATGACATGTCACCCTCACTTGACCGGGGGGCATGGATACATTATTGTAGCCATAGATTACTTTATGAAATGGGCCGAGACGATGCCGACATTTGACAACACTGGAAAGACCGCAACATTATTCATTTTTAATCACATCATAGCTCATTTTGGTGTTCCCCAAGCTATCGTCACTGATCATGGTAGCCACTTTAGAAAATTCATTATGTCCGAACTTACTGAAAAGTTGGGTCTTCGCCATGAAAACTCAATGCCCTATTACCCACAAGCCAACGGCCAAGTCGAAGAAATTAACAAAGTTCTCGTAACTATGCTCCGACGAATGATAGAGATTCACAGAACAAGTTGGCACACAATGTTGTTTTCGGCATTGTGGGATTACCGGACATCCGTCAAGTCCACCACTGGGTTTACACCTTTCCGGTTAGTCTATGGTTTGGAAGCCATTCTCTCGATTGAATGCGAGATACCCTCTTTAAAACTAGCTGTTGAACTCCTACCAAACACTTCTGTTGAGGAAGAACATCTATTGTATCTTATGTGATTAGACGAAACTCAACGTGATGCTACCCTAGTCATAGAAGCTCAGAAAAAACATGTCAAGGCCCAATATGACAAACATGTCAAGCCTCATGTTTTATTCGAAGGAGATCTCGTTCTCCTCTATGAACAAGATTGAGATATGCTAGGAGCTAGAAAATTCGAAGCCATGTGGCGAGGTCCTTATATTGTTTGACGAGTTTTGGAAAAAGGGGATTATGAGTTAGTAGATTATGATGGTATCCCTTTGAGTGAACCCAGGAATGGGTTGTACTTGAATAATTACTATGCATAAAATCATCTGTGCACGAGTACTTGCATTTTTATTGTATCATACTTCTTGTGTGTTACTGTAGCTTGCTTTTGTCATTATCTGGTCTCTACCCTTATGTGACGTTGTGCTTGATTTCCATATGTCAGAGTCTTCACTACCCTACATTGGCTTCGCTGATGGCACTAGCCGTAGTACTCACAACCTTGCTTCCACTGCATGGGAAATTTATGCCCCTACAAATGAAATTGTCTCCTTACGAGGTGTGTGTCTCGGCCATGCGACCAACAATATTGCAGAGTATAGTGTCGTTATCGAATTGTTGATTGATTCTATCTCACTTGGAATCTGTCATTTGGTTGTGCGAATCAATTCGTAGCTTGTAGTACTACAGTTAAGTAGTGTCTATACTATTTGAAGTCCTACTTTGTTACGGGTGTATTTGCGAATTCATCTCTTGGAACGTTATTTTGATTATATTGAATATCAACATATTCCTAGATGTCTAAATACATTAACTAATGCATTGGCTAACTATGTATTAGACAGACATTTGGATCATTTATAAATCAATCACATAAATTTTCACAACACAAGATAAACCGGTAGAATCCGTATGCATATATAACGATCAAAAGAGTTTTTACAAAAAGTTTTGTCCTAAGACCAAAATGTCAAAATCTGAAGCTCATAGCTTCTACAAAGTGACATCATGGATGAAATTCACGGTAACACATGACTGCCTGGGAAACCCTACGGAGTAGTCAGCCAATGGGATCTGACACTCCTACTGTATGACGCTGATAACGTCGTGGAACCTCTCCAAGAGGCATGTTTGGAATATCTGTTGTCAAACCCTCTAGGTTTTGTTCCACCGCTGCATAATCCTCGGTGTCCCATTGTGGCACTAGCACCACCTCTCCTCATCGTTGAATGGGAGAAGTACCAGGAGGTCGGTAAGGTCCCACATCTATGTCATCAACAACGAATTTTGTATTTAGTCTTTGGATGAACATATATAAAATCATTTGCATATGATAAAATTCACAAAAACATTTAAAAAGGAAAAAATGTGTACTTCTTACCAAGTTCCCCCCACTGAGCACCCTCAGGCAGGACTAAGTCTGGATTTCCTCAGAAATCCAACCTGGCATAAGCATAATCGTCTACCATCAACATCTGTGGTCACAACCAGTCGAAGAAGGTATCATCATACTTGATAATTGATCCAGCTACGTGTTGGGCCATGAGCTGACACCATCTCATCATTCTTGGATCTGTCAGAGCCGGTAAATCCCACTCAACCTATAGCCTCAGTAAAGGAACCCTCTCTAGAAAGAAGGACACTAACAAAGACGCGTACCCGAATTGCTTCAGGTCGCCTCATCTACATTTGGTCAACTGCCTTTTCATACTACGAAGCACTGCATCTACCCAGTTAAAAACCCGAGGCTCAGTACACTCTATGGAATACTGAAAGTAACTCTGGAGTTCCATGTGAGGAGTGAAGCTCCCAGCCATATGAGCAATGGTGAACAAAATAACGTGGAGGGTCAAATCCCGCACTCCCCAAATAACTACTTTTGCTTTCTTCCTCTCTGCCTCTGGAACATAGTGTAAGTGGCAGTACTCACTCATGGGCAGCCCACCATCTCTGCTACCAGTCAAGCTCACGTGGTACCCATGCCGTGACAGTCCTGTCAAGAAGTAAATGTCCTCAATATCCAAGGAAAATGTGTGGACCCCTACATGAAATACTTGTTGATCGAGATCCCACATATGCACAAGGTACTTTAATAACCTGATTTGGGCCCTCATGCCTGGGATACGAAAGTACTTCAGAAGACCACAATTTCTCAAAGAGGAAATGGTGGGCGGATGATTTCTAGCAATGGAATTATCTTCCTCGTGCTCTCTTTCATGCCATTCCAAAACCATTGTGATGGCCAAATACCTGCATAAGAAGCACAAGAAGAAGATTAATAACTCTATTCACAACTTGGTATCTTTTCATTGAGCAATTTTTTAACAAAACCAACTCAAAAATGTGTTTTTGCCAATGAAAAGGAAAATTTAAACCATGAAAAAGTAGAGGACAAAGAACCTACCTCACTGTCGTTGACGTCTCATTGAATGGATGCTCGTAACTCCCGCAATCTAATGCCGAATTTCGAGGGTAAAAGAGGGGTTTTGGGGCTCAAATAGTGGTAAAGTTGAAATGATATGGTAAGAAGAGTTTTTACTTCTTTATATTTACTTTTACCATGTTATTGAATTTTTATAATTATTTATTTATTAGAACCTAATCCCTAATGCCCTTTTGAGTGTAACTTTTGCAGGCGTAATGACTTCGATGTTCATATACAGGGATGTGGACATATTTTTTCTTCTTCATCACATGTTTTGATTGTTTTTTATGGTTTTTGTATAAAACCTCGAGCTTGGTCTTTGTCCGTTCTCATGCTCGAAAATACATGAGAACGCGATTGAGCATACTTTTATCACTTTTTCAGGCTCGACATGGTTATACGAAAAAGGAACCCCCCTGGAGTCCTCTTTAAGCTCTTTTCAGACTCTCTAAACATGAAAAGATAGCTAAGCGACCTTGCTATTTTCACGCTTGATAAAGTATTTGAAGAAAGCGTCTGTTGGGCGATAATTTATCTGTTTTTCGGTCTCATCAGACTATTTTACGAAAAAGGAATTGAGAGAGTTCTCTTTTAAGTGTTTTTCTAGACTCTATAATCATGAAAAACCTTCGAGTTTTCTATCTTTGGAATTGTTAAACAAACATCGACAGACCCGTCATGGGACCGAACCACTCCTTCCTAGGGTTTGTTAAACATACTTTGAAGGATAAGCTTATATCAACAAGCATATCTTATCCTCCTCAAGCTTGCATAAAAATAAAGAGGTACTCACCAGAAATGGTGGGGGAAAATTTGGGAAAATGATATGTTCTCATCTTCATATTGATTGGCAGTAAGTGTTGCTCTTGAACATGACACCCCCTATTCATTATATTTGAAGTTGGTTTGGGAAATCCATTTGTCTCTCATTCGATTTGCTACAAGGTCATACCCTGTGTCGTCTCTGAGTCAATGTTGCCAAATCATTGGTTGTGTCATTCATATGTTCAAGAGAAGTTCATCTGAAACCTCTATTGAGTTGGCCATATGCAATTGTCCATTCTCTCTGTGTCGGCCTTCCCTATGTCCAGTCCAGATTACATCATACTCTGTTTAACCTTCAAAATATGTTACTCATTTCGTGTCATTGATGGGGGATACATCAAGGCCCTCCTGTGACGAGTTTTGTTCCGTCAAATTTATCTCATTATCTGGAAACAAGACTTAGAAATTCTTTGGTACCTTGGAACTTGCATGCCTCCATGGCAGGTTTCTTCTCTTTTGCTAGTGGGTTTACATCATTGACCCCTGATTGAAAGATTCCGTTGGATGTTTGACCTCAACTCATTCATTCACACTCGATGGATTTTACTAGCGTACCTTGGGAGTCATTGACATTAATGGTGATTTCCCTCGTACTTGTTAATGGTTTCATCAATGACCGGTAATCAAGTGGTTTCTACCATGTTCGACTTCAACACATGTAATCACATGGTTAGATTCGTACTTTTGGGTGACGAGATTGAAGACCCTGGATATCATCTCTTTGTCCAGGTTGCAATGGAATATGTATAATTTGCAACACATAGATCCACTTTGTATGTCTCGTCGCTATGTCGTCTCAATTTGAATTTTCTCGCATAGATCCACAGTGTATTCTTGGTGGCTATGCTATATTTTGACGACATAGATCCACAGTGTATGATTGGTGTCCATGACCTATGTCTATAATGTCATCTATCTGTGATCTAAGTATGGTATTGCCTACCTCAGAATTAGTATATTTGATATTCTACAGATGCTTGGTTGTTCACAGGTTTCCGATTAGGTGTACTCCTGGTTTCCGACAAACACATGTAGTTTACAAAGTCTTTCGGCTATCACTGGTTCCGGCCTCATACTTTGGGGGGCATTCTGTTACCCATGATTTTGGTCAATCTTGATGGTGTATTAATGATGGTGTACTCAGGCTCCTCATAAGAACTTTCTCCTGAGAAAAGTGACATTCATCTCTTCCCAGAAAACTTACTTTTGAAGAGAGTTCGCAGGTTGCTCATATCCTAGGGTGCGAGAATGACCCATTCTCGCAGGCTGTCTTAAGCTAGGGTGCGAACTTCTTGCACTATGCTACATAGCTATGGTGCAAACTTGTTCTCAATCTTGGAAAAAGATGAAGTCACGATGATTCTAGAAGGGAATCTTCTAGAAGAATGGGTTGGCTTTCGAATGGTTATCCTTGTACTGGTTTCCTTGATATTGCGGGATCATTCTTATCTAAGTAACCATCTCATTCTTTCCTATATATTGATGGAATTCTCATGGAAAAGGTTAAACAAGATTCATTAGAGAATTGGTGAAAGAATTGTGTGAAGGACCTAGCTTGAACAGGAGCTTGGAGACTCTAGCAAGTCTATCAAGAGGACTTGATCTTCCTCATACAAGGATCGAGCAAGTGTGTGTGTTGGAGCCAAGAGCCACCGAAAGGAAGCTTGCGACATCAAGGCGATCAGGTTGTATCTTCTACTTTGGATTAATATGATACAGTGGCATGTCCTTTTCCCATAAAGTCATTCTCACTTTATTGTGTAATTCCTTGATCATACACATAAGTTGATAGTTGAATATATTTTTCTATATTCACTTTGGTTGGTTTGTGTTGTCTTGGTCTTGACCTCACGAGAGCACCGGAGTGAAGTGGGAGAAACAGAGACCCTAGGAAGTGGTACAAAGGTATGTTACTTGTTCCTCCCTACTAGCTAATTCAATGGTCAAAACTTAGGGAAAGAGTCATGTCCTGTCCTATTTTTTTCTAGATCCAGGTGGATCTAGGGAGATCTGTTAGTGTCTACACCTACTGATTAGTCTGATAACAACCAGATTCTATGGAGGTGCTTCCTTCAAGCCATTTCATATGACCGAGCTTTACAAAACCATTGTCTTACCAACCAAGTGACTTACATTCTGCCCCTTTAAACCTTTTTACCATATGACCAACGACGATAACCTCATGCTTAGGCAATTAGACCAAACGAGCGCTTCCTTAAAATCAACGGTCAAGATTTAATTACTCGCTGAGATGAGCGTCTTACGGGATTTTAGGTTATTTGTCTTTCGGGACTTTGTTGCTTCCAACATACCAAAACTCTCGAATACAATATCCCATAAATGATCGGACGACTCATATTACTTCTTTTATCATTTAATCTAATGGCCATGACTTAATCATGTTTATCAAGTTCGATTATTATGATTCGATCTTCAGCTGAGATGGACGGTTTTCAGAGTTTCAGAACTTCGACCTATGGGTCTTCATAACTTCCAATATTTCAGAATTCCCAATCACGAAATTGTTGGTTAGATCAGACGGTTGATATTACTCACTGAGATGGATGGATTTCGTAATTTTGGTGCTTTTCCCTTCGGGTTTTCGTGAATTCCAGCATGTCAAATCTTAGAAGTTGTCAATCTACTAACGCATGTCTCTTAATCTCATGTGTATTTCATAACTTCGGCCTTCAGGACTTCTAGACTTTAGAGTATTTGTTGGTTGTGAAATCTCCCAAAGTAAGACTCCCAAAGTGACATAAACTCGTTGACATCACTTGGTGACTTGGCATGTGATGAGTAGCTGCCACGTGTCACTCTGATTCGTGACTTACATGTGCCTAAAATGCCAATTTCAACTTGACACTTGTCACTTTCTGACTTAGCCCTGTGTCCTTACTGACATGCTCTACTGAACATGGTATGTCATTGACATCACTCAAGATGATGTGGAACTTGATACGTGTCTTCCTCCTTGACTTTGGAGCTTCGACTTTCAAGGTTTTGAACAACTCTCGTCACTGATTCTCCGAATCACGAATCCTCAAATTGTTGATCTTATGCCATGTGCCCGGCTTCCAACTGATGGCTAGTATCTGTTTGGAATTTCAGACTTCATGAGTTCGGGATCCTTGACTCCTCGACACTCCAAATCCTCCAATTCTAGAGTTCTGAAGGAACTCACAGCTAACCGCCGTGGAGCTTCACCCTTATCTAACGGTCGAGATCCTTTTTCATTAGATCAACAATCATTTATCACTTTGACCAAAAGGTAGGGGGCCTAATAGGTCATCCCGGGCTTTAGGCTGGTGAGCTTCTCGTGGAGTCCAAACACCTAGAGCCCCCACCATACCTTTTCACTATGCCGATAAGCTATGTAGAGATCTGTGTATATAAACCTATATGTGTTTATTCGTGCTTCTAGTGTGGGATAAATCCCATTACTTGAGACAATCAGCACCGTTAATTTCTTGATCGAACGGATGCTAAAGCTTCTCACCTTTTCTGCTAGCATGGTCGACTTCATTCTACAATGTGCTTCTTCCATCTTTAGATCATAGGGGCATTGTTGATCCTATCGTGATCAACAATAAATAAATATTTCCTCTTTGTGCAATGTGTTATTCCTGCTGAGCTTTGATCATTCGAGTATTCACTCCTCCTATTCTCTCTTTCGATCTTTGCACAGTGTTTTGACATCATCACTTCGTTCGATATATACACATTGTTTTTTCATCATCACTTCGATTGTTATATAAATGAAAATATTTCCAACAATCTCCCCCTTTGTCATTGAGGGAAACACACTAACTTCATATTCAAAACTCACCCTGTGATGGTGCTTTCCTCTTATGAAGATTTCCTTTTATGAAGTTTCTCTCCCCCTTTGACATCAATGACAAAGGGTTTCTTTTCCAATCATCTGTCTGTATAAACACTTGTCTAACCACTGGTAAATCCTCCTACAATCAATCATTTTTTTTTGTTTGTCATAACTGAATGACACCTTCTATCGTTGATTTCTATCTTCCCCTCAATAGGTGTCAATTGATGCATCATTTTCTTGAGATATTTTAGGTAGGAAGAAGTATTACTCCCAATTTTTTCCTAAGATATTCAAATATATCTCTGTTTAAGGGTTTTGTAAAAATATCTGGCACCTGGTCTTGTGTTGGAACATATTCCAATTTAATGTTCTTGTTTTCATCCTGATCTCTTAGATAGTGGTATTTTATGGGAATGTGTTTCTATTTTGAGTGTTGGACTGGGTTCTTAGAGAAACTTATCGCGCTTGTATTGTCACAGTGGATAATTGTCGGTTCTTCAAATACTATTTTGATGTCTTGTAGATTTTGTTTCATCCATTCCACTTGTGTGCAAGATTCTGCTGTTGCAATATACTCAGCTTCAGTGCTAGACAAAGAAATTGAGGATTGTTTCTTTCTTATCGAAGCAACCAGTGATTCTTAGATGTACCAGCGAAAACCCAAGACCTTGAGCTCTGATACCATATGTTAAGAACCAAATATCAATATAGCATAGAAAACCCTCAAAAAAGGTACTCAATGCCTTGAAAAAGAGATAATTTCAGATAATAAGCCTCTTAGAGGGGGAAACCTCCTTTTACCCCACTTAAATGTTCTAGTACAAGATGATTCAAAATGAAAATGTCTCCTTGGTATATATAGGAGACTAGGAGGTATAATTACCACTAATGGACTAAAGCCGACATAAATAAAATAACATTACTAATATAATATGCCCCAATTAAGGGGTAATGAGCCAATATTAGGGCTTAACATGCCCCTCCCCTTGAGACAAGTGTTGTCTGCAATGCTTGAGTAACTCTGGATGCTTCTGTATAAAAGACTCATCTTCCCAAGTGGAATCTTCAGCTGGTAGTTTCCTCCATTTAATGAGATACTCTGAAATGGATCTATTCCTCAAATGGAGAATTCTTGTGTCAGTGATGGCTTCAGTCTCCAATATGATTTTTCCTTCCTCGCCAAGTTCTGGAAATATAGTTTGAACTGGGATCTTGTCACCTATAACCTTCTTTAAACATGAAACATGGAAAACTGGGTGTACTCGTGAAGATGCAGGCAGCTCCAATTTGTATGCCATAGTACCAATATTTTGCAACACATTATAAGGGCCATAGTACTTTGGTGATAATTTATTATCCTTCTTGGCTTGCTTCAGAGACATCTATTTGTATGGTTGTAGTCTTAAAAATACCCAATCCCCTACCTCAAAATTTATTTCACTACGATGTTGATCTGCTTGTTGTTTCATGCGATTATGTGCCATGGTGAGGTTGTCCTTTAAGATTTGGAGAACTTGTTGTTGATTCTCGATGTGATCTTCCACTGCTTGA
>ML788508.1:34751-60633 GCA_009831015.1 Picea engelmannii
GTGGCATGTTGGCCAAGTATCACTTTTGAACCTTGATTTTGAGGTGGTTCTGCTAGACAATATTTCTTCTATTGTATCTCCCAAGTTTCAGCCCTTCTAGGTATGAAACTTTATTTTATGTAGTTCTCTGATATTTCTTCTCTACAATGCCACAGGTCTGATCAAAATTGGATGTGCCAAGTGGAATTTACAGTAACTTCCCCACAACTTGCTGATTTTTGGCCTTTCCAGGAGATCTCACTTGTATAGCGTGCCCCGCATAAAATAATTGATATAAAATTATGAAACTCGCACCAGAGATACTACAGACTGTCCACGATCTAATGAAACTAGTCCCACTCAATTTGTATACTATAGGAAGAAGTTATGATTGTTTTACCTGGAACACCTTCTTGAGACTAGTCAATAGGACTAGTCAGATACCCTATCTTACACAGGTTGTATCTACAAATTTAAGATGACCCAGAAGCTGAAATTTTTACCACAGATACCTTAATGATTTTTGTAAATATCCTCTGGAGTTCAGGGATTGAAACATTACATAAAAAGTTTTATAGAAAAAATTCTGCAATGACTCAGTTCACAATGATTCCAGAGCCCTATATTGTACAGGTTGTATCTCCGAAAGTATAAGGCCTCAAGAGATGAATTTTGAGCCCAACGTACCTTGATCTGTCTACTAAATATCCTCTAAGACATTCCTTCTAAAACATTGTAGAAAATAAATTATAGCAAAAATTCCAAGGTGTCTCAGATGTAGCAGCGAAACCCCAAGACCTTGAGCTCAGATACCATATGTTAAGAACCAAATATCAATATAGCATAGAAAAACCTCAGAAAAAGTACTCAATGCCTTGAAAAAGAGATAATTTCAGATAATAAGCCTCTTCGGGGGAGCAACCTCCTTTTACCCTACTTAAATGTTCAAGTACAAGATGATTCAAAATGAAAATGTCTCCTTGGTATATATAGGAGACTAGGAGGTATAATTACCACTAATGGCCTAAAGATGACATAAATAAAATAACATTACTAATATAATATGCCCCAATTAAGGGGTAATGAGCCAATATTATGGCTTAACATAGATTTAACCCAGTTCTCGTATTTACATGCCTCTTTGATTGAACTTGGCTCAATATGTGACAACAATTCTAATTATGTTTTATACAATAGTTGTCTTCTTGTTTGCACTCCATCATTCATATCTCCAATAATCAGTTCTTCGAGATGATTTTTTTGAATAAATCTTGATGATGTCTTTGTATCTCTTCCTGGGAATTATTCTCTTATCTCTCCATCTTCACTATCTTCTTCACTTTCACTAGTATCCATGTTGGCATAGGGGTAGAACCAGGGTTCAATGCTCAAGAGGGAACCAACAAAACCCTAACTATCGGACCTTTCAGCAACACCTGCGAAGCAGATGAAGTCTCACTCGAGGTAGAGGCAGGGGTGGTTGCAAGAATCAAGTGTCTGCAACCTTAGCAGGGACACATATCCATAATTATACAGCTTACTAGAGTACCTAGTACTGTTAGTTCCTCAAGATACATTCAATAACCACTTCTCTTATAAGATAGAGCTTTGCAGCATCCACACTAATCCAAGAACTTAGCAATAGTAAAACAGAACAAATCCTAGTAGATCAACACTAAGCATCCTCATACATATCATATCTAACATTCATACACATCTAAGATAATGAAGCATAAGTAGATCTACCTAAATATATCAAAGCACTTAGCAGAAGAAGAAATAAACACATTGAACCAAATCAAAAAGCATCACACACAGATTTATGTGGTTCACCCCCACCCTAGGGCTATGTCCACCAAATCTTCTTCTTTCTTATCTCGGCCAAGCAGTTACAACACAGACCCTCAACAATCCTTACTCGGCATAGGACATAAGATCTGCACAGCTAGCTAGATTTTTCTTCCTTGTGCTTTAACACAAAGCCTTTCACAACCTCCTACAACCACTTGCACTTAGCTCTACAAGCCTCTTACAATCATGCACAGAGCATTTACAATCCACATCTGATAAGATAGATCTAATTACTAGCAATAAGCCATCGAGCATCCTTACATTGCCTAAGTGTCTATTTATATATTACAAAAGTGATCCTAAGCATGGGTAAACCCAGGGGCCAACATCCCTTTCCCATTACAATAACCCAAAACCCTAAAAGAGGCCCAAAGTAGACCAAGATCCCATGATCTCTGCTTCTCGTGGTGCTGCATCTTTGACAGGGTGTAGAAGTAAAAAATGGTCAATTATGACCAAGTGTTCCTCAAAACTTGGTCAAGGGATAATAGGCCCCCAAAACTCACCTATGACTAGTCTTGAGTCACTCAGGTTTGACCAATTCTACATCGAATTCCTTGAGCTTGGCCCGAGCTGCTTCAACCTTCCACCTTTCTACTATCTCTTGCTCGGAAAACTTCTAGATGAGTGCCTCGTTCACTGACCCTTCTAGGCGTTGTTATGTTGTGTCCACAACCTGTTCAAGTTCTACTCCTTGGCTTTCAACCTCAGTGAACAGTTGGCATGCCTTTTCTTGCACTGGTTGAAGTCGTTAAGAGACTTCCATTACTTTACTCTAAAGCATTTGAATCTATTATTGGGCTGTGCGTTTCTATGGAAACCTCTTCATTCTCTCTACGGGTGACAGGGCCTTCAGCTGTACTTGGAGATTTTTAGCGTCGTACTTCCCCTCTTGGAGGTGTGACTCCAATTGATGCAATTCTGAGTTCTCGGTTAGGTTCTCGTAGATCTGCACACTTTTTCTACTTAACTCTTTTCATTTCTCAAAGAGTGCTTTAATCCTTTCTACGGTGCTCTGGGAAGTTATTTCGTGTTGGTCGCACACTTCTTGTGGGGTCTTTGGTATGGTCTGGAGCTCTAAGTCCACGAATCTTTGTTGAAGTTGCTTGTTGGCGCTTGACCAAGTTTTGAGGAATACTTGGTCATAGTTGACCTTTTGATACCTCGACTTCCTGTCGAAGATGGAACACATAGCGAACTGGAGATCACGGGATCTCGCCACCTTTTGTGGAACCTTTTTGGGTTTTTTTTGGGAATATTGTAACGGGAAAGGGATGTCGGCCCTTGTTTAGGCCTTTTTTTATGTATAAATAGAGGTCTAGGCCATGTCAAAAAAGGAGTCCCTATCTAGTCGATGTCTTAGTGCATAAGTTGGATCTATGTTATCAGAAGTCTGTGTGACTGTAAGAGCTCTGTGCATGCTGTAATAAGTGTTGAGTGCCAGAGTGTGAGAAGGCTTAGTGCTTGGATCTACCCAGAAAGAGGATCTAGCGAGCTACCCAGATCTCTTGTCCTATGTCGGGTAGGATATTAGAGGCTTAGTACTGTAACTGCTTGACCAAGATAATATAAAGAAGACTTTGTGGACGTAGCCCCAGGGTGGGGGTGAACCATGATAACTCTGTGTACTATGCTGATGTGTTTGTCTCTCTCTTGCTAAGTGCTCTGATATGTTTAGATAGATGTATTGATGCTTTTTGTTTATGAGATATGAATGCATGATAGATATGATACATACGATGCTCAGTGCTTAATCTATTGATTATAACCTGTTTATCATTGCTAAGTGCTACATCTGAATAATTACTGCGGTGCTTTGTGCTTTCTGTGAAGAGTATTAATGAATGTATGTTAGGAAATAACTGATGCTAAGTGCACTGTAAGAAAGATAATCACAGATCTGTGTCCCAGCTAAGGTTGCAGACACCCGAGTCCTGCAACCACCCTTGCCTCTACCTTGAATTATACTTCATCTGCTTCGCAGGTGTTGCCAAAAGGGTCGGTTGCTAGGGATTTGTTGGTGCGCTCTTTAGTATTGAACCCTAGGTATGCCCCTGTGCCAAAAAATGGTTCCATTGCCGGGACTTGGAACTGTGATTGTTGGGAACTGAAGAAGAAGAAGCTTTGTGTGAAATAATCTCTGTGCGTAGATATGTTTCCCTAGTGCGCAATATTCTGTTTGACCTGTGAAGCTTTGTGCCAAGAAAGAAAGGTCAGATCTGAAGAAGAGAGGTCAGCTCTGAAGAAAAAGAGGTCATATCTGCAAGAAAAAGGTAATATCTATAATCTTTGTTCTTTGATAAGGTAAGAATAGTTAAAAGTCTTAGATCTGGAAGTTTTGTGCTATGTAGAAGTAAGATAAGTGAATTTTTTTGTTTCTAAAGCATGGATCTAGGTATGTTTGATAGATTTTGTCCTAACTTCAAAACTAGGGCATTAATAGATGAAAGAAAGTTTGATATGAATAGATCTGATAAGTATGGTGATAGATATGTTATACCTATGCATAGAAAGAGTTTTGGGACTAACCAATGGATGCAGGATCCTAGAAAGAAATTTTTCCAGGCTAACCATTATGATCCTAGCATAGAGTACATGAAAAGTTGGGGATTATTGAAGATAAAGAGAGGATTAAATATTTGTTACAATTGCAGAAGGCCCAGACATCTTGCTAAGGAATGCCCTGGGAAAAGACCCAGTTGTCTTTGTTGTAAGGCTATGGACCATGAAGTATTGGATTGCCCTAGAATGATTGCTATTCTTGAAAAGATGAATATAGAGAAAGCAGGAGATCAAGAGACCAAGATTATAGCAGAAACCCAGAAAGAATCAGAAAAGATATTGCTACATATGAGAGATACCTTGAATGACCACTGACGTGTTAGGCTATCATAGATCTTCAAGAAGAAAGAACCGATTGAAGTGAGAATAAGAGACTTCGACATTGACTATGTTTTAGATGAAGAAACACAGGTGAACATTATGATAGAACGAACTTGGAAAGCTATAGGAAGACTTGACATGACCCCTTCATTAGGAGGAATTGGGTTATTCAGAGGAAAGTTAGTAAGCCTATGTTGAAATCGCACTCAGATATCTATGAATGCTCATGGAGCTTCGACAGAAGAATATTTTGAGATTGTTAAGTTCGTGGAGGACAGTTCCATGTTTACTATGTTACTTGGTAAACCTTGGATTGAGAAATATCAAGCCAGAAAATAGGAAACAGAAAAGGACCTAGAACAACAGAGACAAGAGTTAAGAGACTTTGTGACTAGAAGGATGGCGCAGTTGATTGAAGAATGGGAGAACATATCAAGGGTTCTTGACCCCATGAACTTGGACGATGAAGTTGACAGAACGCTAGAAGAACCATAGAGGACCAAAAAATATGTTGGACAAGTAATACACGTGGATCTGAAGAAAGAATCTCAACACTGTGAAGTTACCATTCCAAGAGAACAAAAGAATCAGAATGAAAAAAGGATGACCGAGACGAAGTTCACTGGGAAGAAGGCTAGAAAACTCATGAAGAAGAAAGAGAAGTTGGAGAAATTACAGAACGTTCAAGAAGAAACCCCGCAGAAGGAAAACATGTAGAATTTGAGCTTCATCGGGATAGCAGAACAACGACATATGGCACTTAGCCATGTCAAAGTAATATAGTCATTACAAGATGATATACCCATTCCACTGATGGCCCAAACAACTCGAAAGAAAGTTATGACCTGTTACCTGAATGTTAGACTACACCATAACGGACAGATCAAGAGTTAATGGAACCTCTTATCAGTTGCAAGTAGTTTGTTACAACTTTACTTACTTATTCCATCGCACCATGCCCAGAAGACACTTTTTCCAATTGAGAACTTGAGATCACAGAATACCCGCATTGTGGAATAATGACTACCCTACCTTTCTCTCTACTCAATTATGGTACCTTCATCCCATTGACAACCTGAGAAAGTGATTCTTAGCTTACATGTCCGACGAGCTTAGCGCAACAGAAGAATTAGTGAGAGAAGTACTCGCTAGCTTAAGAACCGAAAGAGTTATGTTGGAAAGAGGAATGTCCACTGGAGTCCAAGCCTCCTCATCAAGAGGAGTAGTAGCTTCTCCATCCACTACTCGAGCTGGACCATCCGGACAGACCATCGAGAAACATACTAAACATAGAGATGACATCGTGAATGCCAAAATGATCCCGAGCATCCTACCCTCTTACATACCTCCTCTGAAAGGTGAAATCAATAGTGACAGTGTGCCTCAAGATTATGACTATCCTATGATCATTGCATACCTACCAAAGGGTGTGCACGTAGTTCTCACTGAGCAGACCAAGCTTGCAGCATTGAAGTTTTGCGACTTTAGCCTTGGTGACCAGAAACCCTACAGTATGATTTCCCCGAACAAGTATCTAACGATGACAAAGGTGAAGAATTCCAAGATCGTCCCTCAACAACAAACAATGAACCTTGCGCAGTCCACCTTACTTAATGTAATGAAGATTCCACACTTTCGCAGGCACCAGGAGGTGAACACTTGCATAAAATTGCTATTGGCGAGCTACCATGGAGGATATCTCTGGTTGAACTAGTGTATAATGATTGATCCAACACTGATCAATCAGATCACCGAGTTGAGCATGCAGGTCCCTGACTTGCAAGAATATTACCCTGGAAAGACCGCAGATCGTGCTCTTTCACAGAAGATCAAAGAGGCCTATGGAAATGTTGAAAAAGATGCGCGAGGTTACAAGGTAACCTCTATTAAGAGTGTCACAGTGCACCTCGTGTATCAGATGATCGCAGGAAAGTTAGTCCGCAAGAACAGACCGATGCAAGTATCTAGGTTTGTAGTTGATCTCACAGGAAAATGCGTATAAGGAGTCCAAATGAACTGGTAGAAGTACTTAGCGGATCAACTCAAATTGGATTACAGAGAAGAGAAATACCAAGGATATGAGTTCCACTTTAGCTGGATTCTCATCCTGATCACCTTCATAGCATGGGAGATGCCGGAGGATGTCATTTTTCTCGAAACCCTACTGTTTGAACCATTGGCTATGAAGTTCAATACATTATGGTACATGATAGATATGAACAGGCAATGGTAGTTGAATAACCTCTTTCACAGATACTACATCCAGTTGAATACCATGATACAAGCCACACCTCGCATTACTCTGAACACACTCCACAGACTCAAACCCTTAATGAAGTTCAGCGTGGACCGCCACTTCATATACCTGACTCCATGCATTGATGAGCACTAGGAACAACGAAAATCTAATTATAAACTGATAGAAGAAGACCTTGAAGAGATCACCAAGGAATGGTCAGTGGACCTCCTCGTTGCAGCAGATCCAACAGATATTTCAGATATCAGCAACCCAGAAGATGCGCAACACACACCTAGGCCTAGTAAGACAAAGAAGACAAAGAAGACAAAGGAGACGAAGAAAATTGAAAAAGTTCAAAATGTGGATAGCCTCTCTATAAGGATAGCTTCCATCACACCATATGAAGAAGGTAACTATGAAGACCTAGAAGAAGTTGAACTGGAACCAGAATATGCAGCTGAAGTTCTAAAGAAAAGAAAAGGGTCACCTTCGAAGTCTTTCATTAAGAAGAAAGCCAAAGAGACCGTGACCAACATGAAGACCATGCTCAATCCAGATGACTTCATCTTTCTCCTCGCGACTTTGAATGAAGCCATAGAAGAGATCATAGAAAAGAAAGAGGCCAAGCAATAGACGATGTGTGACAAAATCAAAGCCGAGCTCGAAGGAGTACAACAATCCCTCCAGTCTAACCGTGCAGTCTCCACTGCGCCTATGCTAGAAGGAACACCCAAAGTAGGAGACGAGTCAGTTCAACTTCACAGGATTGCTAACCTAGTCAAAGTATGCCTTTGGAAAGAAAAGAAAGTAATAGCATAGGCCACCTAGGCCCTAAAGCACACACACGAGGAAATCATAGAGCAACACCAAGATGCACAACAAGAGAATATTGAAATATTGGGTTTTTTGGGGGAATATTGTGGAACCTTTTTGGGTTTTTGGGGGGAATATTGTAACGGGAAAGGTATGTCGGCCCTTGTTTAGGCCTTTTTCTATGTATATATAGAGGTCTAGGCCATGTAAGAAAAGAAGGCCCTATCTAGTCGATGTCTTAGTGCATAAGTTGGATCTATGTGATCAGAAGTCTATGTGACTATAAGAGCTCTGTGTGTGTTGTATTAAGTGTTGAGTGCCAGAGTGTGAGAAGTCTTAGTGCTTGGATTTACCTGGGGAAAACCCTGGGTCTGCCCCTGTACAAACATTGTTGAATAACTTCAGCAAGATTCATCACTTAGCATTCTATGGGGTCCTCTACCTTCTGTTCTAAACCAGTCATAGAGAGAAATGCTCTGTGGAGTGCTTCTTCAATCCCAATCTACTTCGTGAGCAGCTGCTCTTTCTCTTTTTGGATCTTCTCACTGTCTTCTACAAATTTCGCTTGGAGAGTGTCCTTCTCTTGTTGCATGGCTCTACGTTACTCAATGATTTCCTCCTGTGCTTTCTTTAAGGCCTGGGTGGCCTGTGCTATTTCTTCCTTTACTTTCCAAAGGTGTACTTCCACTGTGTCATCAATATTCCAAAGTTGAACCGGTGCATTTCCTTCTTCTGTTGTTCCTTCTGGCAGGGGTGTAGAGGAGACTACGCGGCTATACTGAATAGCTTGTTGTACTCCTTGGAGCTCGATCTCAACTCTATGGTACATTGTGTCTTTCTTAGCTTCCTACTTTTCTGTTATCTCTTCTATGGCTTCGTTCATAGCTGGGATGAGAAAACTGAAGTCATTTTGTAAGGTAGCTAGTGAGGTAGTGGGGGGGCCCAGAGGGCCCATAGTGATAATAATGGAGGTCATTCAATGTAAGGTGAAAAAGGTCCACTATATTATTAAATAAGGCCCACTATGGTAGTTAGATATAATAAATGGGTAATTAGATATAATAAATGTAAGAGGACTTCTTAGAAGGTTCTATTTGTAGAAGATTCCTCCTCTAGAATGTTCTTAGGTGATGGTATCACTATATAAAGGGGTTCAAGAAATGTAATGAGATATAAAAAGAATTATTGTATTTGGATCTGAAGCTCATTAGGAGGTTTCCCCCTCGAAGAGGAAAGTTTACAAGAGAGGATCCCTTCCATAATAGGATCCATTGTATGGTGTTTCCCTACCTCAAGGGTTTGGTAATAATAAAGTGTGGTTTCTTCTATCTTGTTCCCTACCTCAAGGGTTTGGTAATAATAAAGTGTGGTTTCTTCTATCTTGCTTTGTGGATATATTGCTTATTTAGTATTTGTGGTGATTATATTGGTAGATCTATTCAGGTTCTTAACAAGTGTTATCAGAGCACTTTCCTTGGCAGACATTGTGCGCAAATATTTTTTATTTTTGCAGTTTTATTTTTTGGAGAAGAAAAAGAGGGCTGTGACATTCCAGAAATTTTCAGTATATTTCTATGAAAAAATTTTAGAATCAGGTTATGGATCTGAGTTCCTCTCATAAAAACACCCAAGTTAAAAAAAAAAAAATCGTCTAAAACAGAGTCTGGGAAGTCAAGATATTGAAGTTTTAAAATCTGTGATTTTTCAGGGTTTTTTCCGCAGACGACAACTCAATTTATTTATTTTATTTCTGTAGCATCGGGAGCCTGAATTTGATCAAATAATTTACATATCTGAGTTCCTCTCATAATTTCATCCAAATTTAGAAAAAAATTAGACGAAATGGAGTCGGAAAAGTGATTTTATAAACATTTTAAATTCAACAATTTTTCAGGGTTTTTTCGGAAAACGCTGTGATTTTCTGCAGTAACTTATTGTTCTATTTTTTTGGTTTTTTCATGATGGATTTGGGACCGAAGAGTTAATAGGGTGCTCAGATGGATATTTCCTCTCAAACGCTCAAGGGAATTCTTGAAGCATTCAAATCCAAATGGTATGACACATTAGATGCTAGATTGCATGACCTTACAAATGGCCTCAATGATAGTTTCCATAGTATTCGAGATTCATTGGATAACATGGAACATATATTTCTTATGAAAGACATCAATGATGAATATAATCAAGAAATATATGCTTGGTATGATTTTGAGGCCAATTGTGATGATTGGTATATTGATAGTTGTCATTTCTGGGATGACAACCACTTTCATATTTTATTTGATGACTCTAATCCACCTTCTATAGAGAGCATCAATGTGACAAATTGAGAGCCAATGATTATTACTAGTGTCCATCTTGCATATTCTATAGTGGTATTATTCCTTCCAGATTCTACTATGACCCTCTTCCACTATGTGGATGGATATTCTTATTTGGATCCACATGATAGGTGTTAGTCTTTGGAGCATCATTTTGAGTTTGTTATTGGGTTCCAAAATCTTCCACAAGGATTTCACATGAGCACTTGGACATGGGACCCGAGATTAAAATGGTGGTTGGAATAATTCAACATGGTGGCTTTCCTTTCTACATGGGACCTTGGTTCTCCAATATTCTTCAATATTATGGTCCACAATTATCCATGGGACCCTGGTATATGGTTTTTCATCAATCATTGAGGACAATGCATTCATAAGGGGGATGGAATGTAAGGTAGCTAGAGAGGTAGTGGAGAGGCCCAAAGGGCCCATAGTGATAACAGTGGAGGTCATTCAATGTAAGGTGAACTAGGTCCACTATATTATTAAATAAGGCCCACTATGGTAGTTAGATATAATAAATGGATAATTAGATATAATAAATGTAAGAGGACTTCTTAGAAGGTTCTACTTCTAGAAGATTCCTCCTCTAGAATGTTCTTAGGTGATGGTAGCACTATATAAAGGGGTTCAAGCAATGTAATAGATATGAAGAGAAGTATTGTATTTGGAGATAAACCTCATTACGAGGTTTCCCCCTCGAAGAGGCAAGTGAACAGGAGAGGATCCCTTCCATAATAGGATCCATTGTATGGTGTTTCCCTACCTCAAGGGTTTGATAGTAATACATGAGATTTTGCATATTGTTCTTCTATATCTATTGTGGTTATTTTGTATTCAGTCTTTGGTTCTTAACACATTTGGAGTGAGCACGGTATTCAACTTAGTCATGGGTGTTGTTGAATTATTTCGGAAGGAAGGTTCCGGAGGCGAACCCTTCCTTTTATTTATGTTTTCTACTTTGTCTCCTGTCCTCTGTTTCACTTCCTCTAAGTCTTTTCCATTACTTCCTTTCTCTAGTGTAACGGATGTGGTTCTTATGGATCTGTTGTCTACATCCTGGATATCCTCATCCTTCTTTGTCTACTTTGTTTTCTTTGTCTTACTGGGTCCAGGTGAATTCTGTGCAACTTCTGGGCTGTGATTGTCGGACACTTTTGTGGGGTCGGCTAGAATAAGAAGGTCCACCAACCATTTCTTGGTGATTTCCTCTAGGTCTTCTTTTGTTATCTTATAATACAACTGAAGTTGTTACTTGTTCTCATCAATGCATGCTGTAAGATAGATAAAATGGTGGTCTTCATTGAACTTTATCAAAGGTTGAAACCTATGTAAAGTATTCGAGGTCACGCGTGGCTCGAACTAGATGGAAAGTTTCAACTGGGTGTAGTAGGTGTCAAATATGACATTGGATTGCCACTACTTGTTCATGTCATTTGAGTACCATAGGGTAATGAACTTCGCCGCCAGTGGTTCAAAGGTGTCAATGTCGGGGAAGGTTGCACCTTCCAGTAGCTCCCATGCAACAAAATCTATAAGTCTCAAAATTTAGCTAAAATGAAATTCATGCCCCTGATCCTGGGATTCTCTGCAATCAATATCTAGTTGATTCACCAGGTACTTCTCCCATTTCATCTATAGTACCTCTGTGCACTTTCTTGTGAGGTCAACTACAAAGCTAGATATTTGTGTGGGTCAATTCTTGTGTACCAAATTCCCTGTGATCAGTTGACAGGCGAGGCGCACTATGCCACTTTTAATGGAATTTACCTTGTAGCCTTGCGCTCCTTTCTCAACATCACCATAGGCTTCTTTGATTCTTTGAGAAAGAGCATGGTCCGCGGTCTTTCCAGGATAGTACTCATGGGGATCAGGGCCCTGCATGCTAAGCCCAATGATCCGATTGATCAGTGTTGGATTAACTATTATATGATGGTTCAACCATAAGTATCCTCCATGGTAAATTGCCAGTAGAAACTTCACACAAGAATTCACCTCTTGGTGTCTGTCTAAGTGTGATATCTTCATAACGTCGAGAAAAATGGACTATGCGAGGTTCATCATCCATTGCTGAGGGATGATCTTCAAATTCTTGCCCTTGGTTCTGGTTAGGTACTTGTATGGGGAAAGTGTGTTGTAGAATTTTTGATCCCCCAGGTTGAAGTCACTAAACTTCAATGCTGCGATCTTGTCATGATCTAGGCATACCCCTTTCGGTAGGTACGCAATGACTAGAGTGTACTCAAAGTCTCTAGGCACACTATCTATGTTGATCACACCACTCAGAGGTGGTATGTAAGAAGGTAGGATGGATGGGACCAAATTTTCATTGGCCATATCGTCTTTATGTTTGGTTCGAGATGTTCCTTCTCAAGCAGTCGATGGGGAGGCTTTCACTCCTCTTGTCGATGGTTCCTATAAACCTATAGACAATCCTCGTTTTGACATGACTCTTTTGGCTTTGAGGCTAGCGAGTACCTCTCTTACAGATTCTTCAGCTGCGCAAAATTCGTTGGACATATACAGTCAAGATCAATAGCTCAGGTTCTCACAGTAATGTAGGCACTATAGTAAGGTAGAGAGTAAGGGCGAAGTGATCACTGTTCATAATTCAGGTAATCTACGGGCTCAAATTCATGATTTAGCAAAACTGTCTTCCATGCATGGCACGATGGATTAAGTAAGTAACTCTGTAACATATCATTTGCAATGGATATGGGGCTTCCTTAACTCTCGTTCTATCCGTTATAGCATGGTATAATAGTCTGGTGATGAGATATCAATGCTTTTTTATCCATTTGGAGTGGTAGTCAAATGGACATATCGACCTCTAACGGCTATATTGCTTTGCCATGGGAAAGTGACCCATGTCGTTGTTCTATTATCTCAGCGAAGCTCGAATTTTGAAAAGTTTCTTTCGGAGAGATTCCCTCTAGGACCCTCTATAGCCTGTCGATATGATCTCTCTTCTTACTTAGCTTTCTAGTATTTTTCCCCATGAGCTTCGTCTCGGTAGTTCTTTTCTCATTTGATTCTTATTTTCCTTGGGCATAGTCACTTCGCACTACTAAGGTTCTTTCCCAAGACTCGTGAGAACTACTTCGTCTGTATATATTACAAATACTCCAGTATTCTATGAGTCCCATAACTCCTTGATAACTGGGCTTCTAGTGTTAATTAGCTTTGATTTATTCTCATGTTCCTCAATCAACTGTGCGATCCTTCTGGTCATGAAATCGTTTAGCTCTTATCTCCGTTGTTGTAATACCTTTTCTTCTTCCTTCTTTCTCGCTTGATCTTTCTCAATCCAAGGTTTTCCAAGTAACATAGTGAACGGGGTGATGTCCTCAATAAATTTAATAATCTCAAAATCTTCTTCAGTCGAAGTTCCATTGACTTTCATAGGTATCTGACAGAGTTTTCCACATAACATCACCAATTTTCCTCTGAATAGTCCTATTCCTCCTAGTGAAGGAATCATGGTAGGCTTTCCTATAACTTCCAATGTTCTTTCTGGCATAATGTTCACTTGTGTTTCTTCATCAAGAATACAGTCAATGTCGAAGTCCCCTAGTATTGCTTCGACTTGTTCCTTTTATTTGAAGATTTCTGGTAATCGAACATCTTTATGTTTCCTCAATGTTTCTTTCATCTGTATCAATACTTTCTTTGATTCCTTCCAGGGTTCTTCTATTTCTAGGGCTGTCCTAGGGTTTTCTTCTTGCAGATTCATTCTTTCAAACTTAGCAATCATTCTAGGCCAATCTGATACTTCATGATCCAAATATTTGCAACAAAGACAGCTGGGTTTTCCACTAGGGCATTCCTTAGCTAGATGGCCTGGTTTTCTGAACTGTAACATAGGGTTAATCCTCTCTTTCTATTAAATGATCCCTAAATTCTTATGTACTTCACATCAGGATCATGGTAACTAACCTACAAAAATATCGTTCTAGGATCCTACATCCATTTATTAGTCCAAACATTCTTTCTATGCATAGGTATAACATATCTATCAGATCTATTCATATCAAGGTTTCTTTCATCTATTAATTCCCTAGGTTTTAATCTAGGACATAATCTATCAAAAATACTTATATCCATACTTTAGAAACAAAAATTTCCACTTATCTTACTTCTACAGATCATAAAGCTTTCAGATCTAAGAAATTTTAACTATTCTTACCTTTATTAGAGCATAGAGCTTACAGATCTTACCTCTTCTCTGAGGTTCTGACCTCTTTCTTTTAGAAACTTCCACTTTTACTTTTCTTAGAGCACAGAGCATTCAGATCTCGCTTCTTTCCTTTAGATCTGATCTTCCTTTCTTCAGACATGACCTTATTCCTGGCACAAATCTTCACAGGTCGAGTAAAAAGATGTGTAATAGGGAAATAGAGCTATGCACATAGCTTCCTTTTGCACAATGTTTCTTCTTCTCTAGTTCCCAGCAATCACAGTTTCAGGTCACGATGATGGAGCCATTTGTTGGCACAGGGGCAGACCCAGGGTTCAACGCTCAAGAGAGCACCAAACAACCCCTAACTACTGGCCCTTTCGATAACCCTTGCAAAGGAGATGAACTCTCACTCGAGGTAGAGGCAGGGGTGGTTGCAAGAATCATGTGTCTGCAACCTTAGCTGGGACACAGATCTGCAATTATACAACTTACTAGAGCACATAGTACCATTAGTTCCCTAAGATACATTCAATAACCACTTCTCTTATAAGATAGAGCTTCACAACATCCACACTAATCAAAGCACTTAGGAATAGTAAAATAGATCAAATCCTAGTAGATCATGTCTAAGCATCCTCATACATATCATATCTAACATTCATACACATCTAAGAGCACAAATCATAAGTATATCTACCTAAATATATCAAAGCACTTAGCAAAAGAAGAAATTAACACATTGAACCAAGGCACAAAGAATCACATGAAGATTTACGTGGTTCACCCCCACCCTGGGGCTACATCCACCAACTCTTCTTCTTTCTTATATCGGTCAAGAAGTTACAACATAGAGCCTCAACAATCCTTACTCCACATAGGATAAAATATCTACGCAACTCGCTAGATCCTTCTTCCTTGCACTTCAGCACAAAGCCTTTCACAACCTCCTACAACCACTTGCACTTAGCTCTGCAAGCCTCCTACAATCATGCATAAAGAATTTACAATCCACATCTGATCACATGGATCTAATTACTAGCACTAATCCATCAGACATCCTTACATTGCCTAAGTGTCTATTTATATATTACAAAAGTGGACCTAAGCGTGGGTAAACCCACGGGCCAACATCCCTTTCCCATTACATTAACCCAAAACCATAAAAGAGGCCCAAAGTGGACCGAGATCCTGCTATCTCTGCTTCCCCTAGTGCTCCATGTTTGACAGGGTGTCGAATTCCAAAATGGTCAATTATGACCAAGTGTTCCTCAAAACTTGGTCAAGGGCCAACAATCCATATCATCTTCTTCCCTTTCTTTTTCATTCTCTTCTACTTCTTCTAGTTGTGTGTCGAATGTCTCATCATCATCTTCATCTTTATTTTTAGATATGGTCTCTTGATTTTTATCCTTATCATTTTTAGATCATCCACCTTAACATATTCACTTTCAACAATCTTATGTGATCTAAGATTGTAGCATCTATATGCCTTTTGTTTGAAGCATATCCAAGAAAAATACCTTCATCAGATCTGGCATCAAATTTTCCAAGACTCTCATCTAGTCTTTTGATGTAGCATTTACTTCCAAAGACTTTGAAGTATTTCACTGATGGAGCTCTTCCAAGCCATAGTTCATAAGGATTTTTATCACTATTAACCCTGAGCTAGCCTCTGTTCAATATGTATACAGTTGTTCTTACAACTTCCCTCCAATATCCATCTGACAATTTTCTTCATTGAGCATAGTCCTTGCAACCTCTTGAACTATTTTGTTCTTTCTTTCAACAATCTCGTTTTTTTGAGGTGTTATGGAAGCAGAGAATTGTCTTTTTATTCCATGAGTTTCATAGAAGACATCAGACTCTTTTGAGGTGAATTCAACACCATTGTCTGATCTAAGACATTTGATTTTTGTCTCCCTTTCATTTTCAACAAGGGTTTTAAAGGCTTTGAATTTGTTGAGTGCTTCTGATTTTTCTTTGAGAAAACATATCCAACTCATTCTAGTAAAGTCATCAATGAACAACATAAAGTAAGACTCTCCTTGTAGACTCTTGGTTCTCGTAGGTCCATATAGGTCAGTGTGAACAAGATCTAAAGGTTTAGAGGTTGTGTATATTTTTGTTTTGAACCTTACCCTAGTTTGCTTCCCTACTTGATAGTGTCTACACATAGCATTTGAGTTTTTTATGAATTTTGGCAAGTTTCTTACTGCACCAAGGTTGCTAAATTTCACAAGATTGTCAAAGTTAATAAGCCCCAACCTCCTATGCCATAGCCAACTTTCATCTACATAATTTATATGACACTCCTCATTCAATTTTGTATATAGTATATATACATTTTCAAGAGTTCTAGGAGCAATACCAACTAATTTTCCTGTGTCTTCTTTCCTAATCTCACATTTTTGGGAATCAAAGATGTAGAAGTATCCCTGATCACATGTTTGACAGACACTTAATAAACTAGGCTTCAATTTATCGAAAAGTAGTACATTTCTAGCTTTGTCTTTTCCCAAGCTCACAATGCCTTTCCCAAGTATGTTACTTGAAGCATTATCACCAAATGTAACTTTAAATTTTTGTTTATTTAAGTCTAAAATCTTATCCTTGTTACTTGTCATATGTTTCAAGCATCCACTGTCAACATACCAGAGATCCTTTTCATCTTGAGTTTTTAGGGCAATAAGACATTCCATTTTTTATGTTTTTACTCTCCAAAGTTTCTTCTGCTCTCTAATGAACTTAGGTTGTTATGAGACTTACATTAGTCTATAATTAATGGCTTTATGTGCATGGTTATGACATCTAAATCATTGTAAGTCCCCTTCTTGTAGAGGTTCAAGGGAGTTATAGTTTCTTCTCTTAACTCGATTTGTTGCTTATTTATCCTTAAGGATATAATTCTTAACCTTTATATTTTTCTTTCTATATTCTCTACAATTTATATATTTGTGTCCAAAATTAGAACATGAAAAGAAATAACTAGGAAAAATGCAAGGATACTTGTTTTGGTAAAACTTCTTAGGTATTGTCTTGCCTTATTTCCTGATGGGTGGAGGTAATCTTTTGGAGTTCTGATCATTACTTATATTCTCTTCATTTTTCTTCTTGAAAGTACTGTGAAGAGCATCTGCATAAGATTTTGAGTTAACATGGATTTCCTTTTGAGAATAACCTATTCCATTTTTATTTCTAGAATCCCTTTGCGCTATAATAATCTTATCTAATATTTTAGAGCTATTTTCAGATTTTGTTTGAATGATTTTTGCATCTAGTTCCTTTTTCAGATGAACTATTTTTGCCTCCATCCTTTCAACAGTTATTTTTTTTTCTTCAAGAGACTTTTCTAGACTTTCTTCGATCTTATTTGCTTCTAACATTTGGTTTTTTAGATTGTTCATAAGTTTTTCCATCTCCTTTTCTTCTTGTTCATATTTTTCTTTCTGTTCAACTATAAAACTTTTCCACTGTCTATATCCGGTTTTGTATTTTCTTAATTCATCTAAGGCACTGAGAAGTTTTTCCTCCATATTAAATTATACTTCATTTTCTAACTCCTTCTCATGTTTAATTTTTTCTGTTTCATTAGATTATTCAATACCTAAGAAAAGAACTTCATCATGATCAGATTCATCGTTGTCATTAGACTCTGACAAGTTGTTGTCTTCTTCTTTTGAGTAGAAATTATTTTTCCCTCTGTAGAACTTTTTCTTGTAGTTGGGTTTTTCCTTCTTCTAGTATTGATTATTTTTGTTTTCTTTCTCTTCACTCTCCTCCTTGGGATAGGGACACTTGGATGCAAAATGACCAACTTTTCCACAATGAAAACATTTGAAAGGAAGATTTCCTTTGTACTTCCCTAATTCCTTCAGAAGTTTTCTAATGAAGTTGGCTTCTTCCACATCAGATTCTTCATGATTATAGGATTGAGGTTTTTTCTTATGATTTATCTTTGTCTTGGATGCTTTGAAAGTCGTTTTGTCTTGTGTTGATTTATTATTTCCTGTTCTCATTTCATATGCTATAAAAATCCCATGGAGCTGGTCAACTGTGAGTGAGCTTAGATCAGATCTATCTTCAATTGATGAAATATTTGCATCATATCTCATTAGTAATGACCTTAGTATTTTCTGCACAATGGGTTTATATGTAACTTCTTCTCTTGCCGCTCTAATTGAATTGACCACTTCATCTACCCTATGAAATTATTCAACAATATTTTCTTCTTCTTTCATTTTTAGGTTTCGAAATTGAGTTCTATAGGTCTGTAGTTTGGCTTCATTGACTTTGTCATATCCTTCATATACAACCTCCAATTTGTCCCAGATTTATTTGTCCAATTTGCAATGCATAACTTTCACACATATAGAGTTAGTCAACCCAACAAGAATTCCATTAACTGCTCTTGAGTTATCATGACAAATTTTCTTTCCTCCAAAGTCTCTGGGTGGAGTAGCCAGTGTTATCACTCTATAAATTCCCAGAGGCTATTGGAAAGAAGAAGAAACTTACTAGAGGTAACCTTATCCAACCACTTCAAAACTGGGATCTAGCCCTGCCAGTTTCAAGGAGGGATCTCTCTGTAATATATAACTTTGTTTTAACGTCAAATATTAGTCTAGTTAAAATATTTAGAACCAAGTTGTTTGTTTTTATAAAATGGCTGAAAGGTTTACACATTCATTGGGCTATGGGGTCTATTTTATAAAGGTAGATATCAAAGAACGGATGTAGAAGTTATTTTCATAGGGAAGGATAATGCAACTATTGGATTCTTTAGAAATAAAATGATGGACAACAGAAAAAGGCAAGATTGTTCAGTTATAACCAAGAAGAATTTAAGAATTTCTTGAATATGTAGTGAGAAGAAAAGCACTTAGATATTTAAATGCTAGGAACAGAGTATGCAAGGTAAATTCCGCAACTTCAACTCCTTTTAAATGATCAGGTTAGAAAACAAAATGATAATTAAGAGAGATACACATTCAACTGAGAATAGAAAGCTTCACCAACAGATGACACACAGGAATCCTGTGAAACATCTCTTTATATTACTCGAAGATCTCTTGATAAAAATTACAGTGCTTACAACTTGCTAGGGCATAAAAATCAACCCTCAGTACTTCAAAGTTAGAAGTATTTATCATCAAAATTACAAACGACCTTGTCATTAATGATCAGGATGTGGAAGATTCTGAGTCTAACTAACTAACTAACAAGATACAAAAATTTAGGAACTGTTGATGATGTGTCGAATTCTTCATGCTGATTTTGGGGAAAGCCGTTGGTGAGTCACCCACTTGACCTTGACTGGTCTACTTGCTGACTCAACTTGCACAGCTCGTTTTCTACTCGATCAAATTGCACAACTCTTCTCATATTAGCTGACTAGGAACGGTGACTTTGAGTAGTCTCCAGAATATTTCGTCCACTTTTGTGTACTTGGAAAAATTCATTTTGATGACGAAAATATACTTGATCTCATGTTGTATGTTGAGGTCAGGCTGCAAAGTTTCTAAGAATGCCTTGCCTGTTATACTACCTTGTATTCCCAAAAAATTAGAACTATCTTTGGCCACCGTGACCATCTTCTATTTATAATCGGGAAGAGTCATCAACTTGTCACTTAGGACCAGTAAAATAGGGAGACTTTTATTATGCAAAACCTCAATCTTGTTGAATAACCTTTGAACTCCAACGTCCATGTTTTGGAATTTTTCTTCCAACTACAACATCAATCCTATTTTGGTTAGAACCCTCTTGACTTCGAGGATGGTCTTTGTCATGTATTTGATCTTCAGGTCTTGTATTTCTTCTCTGGTCTTCGAGTTCAGGAATCTAATGATTTCATTGTATTCAGTGGGATTTTCTCCCAACTCTCCTTTTATTTTGTCAATATCCCACCTAATCCTTAACACCAATTCGTTTTGCTCAAACATGATATGCACAATAGGCTATATTTCATTTATGGATTTGGAGATATCCATCCAAATATTCTCCTTTGCTTCAGAAAGTGTCTTGCCTGCCATCATTTTCTTTTGTAGCTACTGCAATTCTTGCTTGAGATTTTCTGATGCTTGCCTCTCAATGTTGTAGCTTGTCTAGTAAGAAGACTTAAGATCTTGGAGGCTTTCAACCTCCTTTTTCAGTCTGTTGATCTCTGTTCCTTGCAGAGTCATTTCATCCATTGACTTTGCTAATTCTATAGTTTTTTCTAGAGCTGTCAGGGGAGTTTCTGATGGAATTTCGGTTACAGTGGTTGTTGACGTTGTTGTTGTACTGACTTCTACGAGGAAAACAACACTCAGTGGAATGACTTCCATAGGTGTGGTTTGTTCTTTCTCCTTCAATAAATTTTCCAATTCTTCCTCCATTTCCATTATCTGTGTGTTATGCTGCATGATTAGCCTTAGCAATTCCTCTTTCTCATCTTCTCTCTCAACCATTTATTTAGCTTGTGAGTCCTCTGTAGGTGGCATCTTTAGTTTTTTCTATGAGATGCTATATTAGAGTTCTTTTTCTTTAGCAACTCCTCTTCTTCTTTCACATTTGAGGGATCATACCCGATCTTGACCACCAAATCCTCTAAGGATTTTATCTTGTTATCCTTTGCAAAAGAGGATATCTTTTCTTGTTTCAATTGGGTCTGAACATTATTTAGAGATACCTATAATTTTGCAACTGTAGAGGAAGCATGTGCCAAAGTGAAAAAAACCATTTCTCCAGTCTGTCTACGCAGATCCATCTGATCAACTGGATGGACTTGTTTGGTATCAAATACAAAGGTTTACCTTTTGTAGTCAGTGATTTCCTTGGGTTGAGGAACATGTGCTTGTAGAAATTCTAGATGCATTCTTCCTTTCTCTATGACGAAAGCTAATAACAGTCTGTGTTGTGTCATGGATTTTTGCTTCTAGAAATGATCATAGGTGTTGTTGGTCAACGTCTAGTTTTTCTTCTTAATCATATCATATTTTTCAGAAATGTTCAGCTTTGCAGATCCCAGTGGAGTTTGGGTGGTCATAGTTATATCAGTCTGCTTCTTTGAAGAAGAAGTAGACATCGTCTGATAGATGAATGAAGGAATTGGTGTACCTTCTTCCTTAGCCCCTTTGGAAGACTAGGTATTTTCCTCACAATACCTGGGAGTAGTATGAGTGGTCTTAGGCCTTTTACTATCTAGCTAAAAATCCTCTGCTGATACTTCAGTGACCAAAGGAGAGGTATCTTTCCTTGGTCATTTTTCCTTTGGCACCTCTGGAGTGGTAGTCTGTGAAGTCATGATTAAGGAAGACTGTTGTTCAGTGTCTTCCAAGGTGTTCTATTCCCATTGTGTTTGGTTTTCTGTAGTATACCTAGGGATGTAATATGGGGTACCCAGGGAGGTACCCAATGGGAATATAGTTATGTGTTATTAGTTGAAGTCATTTAATATACGAGAATGTTGTCATTCAATGTAAGGTGGACTAGGTCCGCTATATTAATAAACGCCCACTATGGTAGTTGGATGTAATAAATGTGAGAAGGCTCTCTAGAAGGTTCCTAGGAGATAGGGAGAGCTATACAAAGAAGTGTAGGTAATGTAATGAAACATAGAGAAGAATAATGTAATTGTACAAGCAAGGATTACTTGAAGAGTTTTATCCTTCCATAAGGATTAATATATGGTGTTACCCTACATCAATGGTTTTTTGTATTTCTTGTGTTCATGTTATGGTGAATGGTTTATGGTTTATTCTTGGTATTATTGAATTATATTTTCAGATCAGGTATAGGTACTTAACAAGTGCTATCAAAGCACATTCCTTGGCCAAAGAAGAGAAGATTTGTTTTCTCTTTTTGCAAAATTTTTTCTAGGAAAGAAAAAGAGGGCGGCACACTTTAGGTTCAGATTTGAAGCTTTACGAGCTGAATTTGGAAAAACAAATTGGGTATTTGAATTCCTCTCGAAAAAATACCCAATTTCAATAAAAAAAATTAACTGAAACAGAGTTCGGGAAGTAAAGTTATGAGCATTTTAAATTCAACAGTTTTTCAGGGTTTTTCCGGAAAAGCCGCATTTTTTTGCCGTAACTTATTGTTCTATTTTGGGGGGTTTTTCATAGCAAGATGTATTTTATAGGGAAATGTGATGGCCCTAGTATTAAATCATTCATTAAATAAAGAAAGTCAACATGGGAAGAGAATTGACCCCATTGGGTAGATCTCAAATTGCAAGGTGATGCTGCCATTTGGTGGAAATCGCTTGATTATAAGGAGATGATGACACTCTCCAATAGAGAATTTGAAAAAATATTGTTAGACAAGTGGTCTCATGGAGAAAATAACGATAAAGAGAAAACCAAGAGTTTATTTTCATGTGAAAAATCTATATTACAGGTTCATGGTTGTATTCATAAAGAAAATATCATTGTTTCTATTAACCCTAGTTGTGTGCATAATTTTATCAATGTTCAGTTGGTTAATAGATTGCAAGTTCCAATAAAGAATATTCAAAGCACAAAGGTTGAGGGTGAAAATGTTCAATTTTTTAAAGATTTGAAGATTACCATGGATAAATATGTGTTGCATTCAGATTTTTATGATATGGATATGGATGAAGTGGATATTGTTTTGGGATATCCTTGGATAGAATCAGTGGGTACCATTAATATTAATGTGAAAAAGAAGTTTTTAAAGTTGTGGTACAAGAAAAATAAAATCACATTGCAGGATGTGTCTCTTAGTAAGAAAGATGGACCCATGGAAGCTAGCAAAAAATTTATTGCCTAGTCTGAAGTTGAATCAGAGGCAAAGTCTACAGAAGGAGATGAAGAAAAAATACAAGGACATAATCAAGAAGCTAAGGAGGTCATTGACTCAAAGGCACAAAGTGTTGCAGATTTAAAGAAAAAAGAACAAATTCCTACAGTTGTTGTATATCGCCATCCACATCATATAGAGACACAAAAGTCATCAAGGCAAGGGCATGTGCATCAACACATTTATGCACTAGTGGGGCACCAGATAGGAAACCGATCAAGAGGTGCATGGAGGACTACCAGAACTATGGGAAGAGCTCAAGCTACAGAAACAATCCCATGGCAACCCCAACATGATGCAGAGAAATATAAGGGTGGAAAGGTAGAAGATAAACATCATACTCGACTTCCATTGGGATGGATGGATGGTTGTACTTGGTACCAGTTGGCTACATTGCTTATCCATTCATATTGTATGGTTTCTTCTCATGTTTTGAGGATGAAACATGTGAAGGGGAATAGAATGTAGTACACCTAGGGAGGTAATATGGGGTACCCAGGGAGGTACCCAATGGGAATATAGTTATGTGTTATTAGTGGAAGTCATTTAATATATGGGAATGTAGTCATTCAATGTAAGGTGGACTAGGTCCACTATATTAATAAAGGCTGACTATGGTAGTTGGATGTAATAAATGTGAGAAGGCTCTCTAGAAGGTTCCTAAGAGATAGGGAGAGCTATACAAAGAAGTATAGGAAATGTAATGAAACATAGTGAAGAATATTGTGATTGTACAAGCAAGGATTGCTTGAGGAGTTTTATCCTTCCATAAGGATTAATATATGGTGTTACCCTACCTCAAGGGTTTTCTCTATTTCTTGTGCTCATGTTATGGTGAATGCTTTATGGTTTATTCTTGGTATTATTGAATTATATTTGCAGATTTGGTATAGGTACTTAACAAGAATGTAATGTAGCTAGAGAGGTAGTGGAGGGGGCCAGAGGGCCCATAGTGATAATAGTGGAGGTCATTCAATATAAGGTGGACTAGGTCCACTATATTATTAAATAAGACCCACTATGGTTGTTAGATATAATAAATGGGTAATCAGATATAATAAATGTAAAAGGATTTCTTAGAAGGTTCTACTTCTAGAAGATTACTCCTCTAGAATGTTCTTAAGTGATGGTAGCACTATATAAACGGGTTCAAGCAATGTAATGAGACATGAAGAGAATTATTGTATTTGGAGCTGTATCTCAATAGGAGGATGCCCCCTCGAAGAGGCAAGTGAAAAGGAGATGATCCCTTCCATAATAGGATCCATTGTATGGTGTTGCCCTACCTCAAGGGTTTGGTAATAATATAGTGTGGTTTCTTCTATATTGCTCTGTGGATCTATTGTGTATTCAGTATTTGTGGTAATTAAATTTTTAGATATAGTTTGGTTCTTAACAATTGGTATCAGAGCACTTTCCTTGGCAGACATTGTGGGCAAATATTTTTTATTTTTGCAGATTTTTTTTTTCAGAGAAGAAAAAGAGGGCCGCGACATTCTAGAAATTTCAAGTATATTTCTGTGAAAAAATTGTAGAAAAAGGTTGTAGATATGAGTTCCTCTCATAAAAACACCCAAGTTCAAAAAAAAAAAAATCGCCCGAAATGGAGTCGGGGAAGTCAAGATATTGAAGTTTTAAAATCTGTAATTTTCAAAGGTTTTTTCCGCGGACGACGACATGATTTTTTTTTATTTATGTAACATATGGAGGTTGAATTTTCCAAAATAAATTACATATCTAAGTTCCTCTCACAATTTCACCCAATTTCAAAAAACAAATAAGCCAAAACGAAGTCCGGAAAGTGAAGTTATGAGCATTTTAAATTAAGCAGTTTTTCAGGGTTTCTTCGGAAAACGACGCGATTTTATGTAGTAACTTATTGTTCTATTTTTTGGGTTTTTTCATGACATGTGTGGCACCGAAGAGTTCATAGGGTTCTCAGATGGCTATTTCCTCTCAAACCCTCCAGGGAATTTTTGAAGCATTCAAATCCAAATTGTATGATACATTGGATGCTAGATTGCATGACCTTGCAAATGGCCTCAAGGATAGTTTCCGTAGTATTCAAGATTCATTGGATAAAATGCAACATATATTACTGATGGTAGACATTAGGGATGAATATAATCAAAAAATATATGCTTGGTATGATTTTGAGGCCAATTGTGATGATTGGTATATGGATAGTTGTCATTTCTGGGATGACAACCACTTTCATATTTTATTTGATGACTCTAATCCACCTTTTGTAGAGAGCATCAATATGACAAATCGAGAGCCAATGATTATTACCAGTGTCCATCCTGCATATTCTACAGTGGTATTATTCCTTCCAAATTCTGCTACGACCCTTTTCCACTATGTGGATGGATATTCTTATTTGGATCCACATGACAGGTGTCAGTCTTTGGAGCATAATTTTGAGTTGGTTATTGGGTTCCAAAATATTCCATGGGGAGTTGACATGAGAACTTGGACATGGGACCCGATCTTATAATGGTGGTTGGACTACTTCAGTATGGTGGTTTTCCTTTCTACATCGGACCTTGGTTCTCTAGTCTTCTTCAACATTATGGTCCACAATTATCCATGGGACCCTGGTATATGGTTGTACATCAAGCATTGAGGACAATGATTTCATAAGGGTATGGAATAAAGCATAGCTAGAGAGGTAGTGGGAGGCCCTAAAGGGATCATAGTGATAATAGTGGAGGTCATTCAATGTAAGGTGGACTAGTTCCAGTATATTATTAAATGAGGCCCACTATGGTAGTTAGATATAATAAATGGGTAATTAGATATAATAAATGT
>ML788508.1:60683-92364 GCA_009831015.1 Picea engelmannii
AATAAATGGGTAATTAGATATAATAAATGTAAGAGGACTTCTTAGAAGGTTCTACTTCTAGAAGATTCCTCCTCTAGAATGTTCTTAAGTGATGGTAGCACTATATAAAGGGGTTCAAGAAATGTAATGAGACATGAAGAGAATTATTGTATTTGGAGTCGTAGCTCAATAGGAGGATGTCCCCTTGAAGAGGAAAGTGAACAGGAGAGGATCCCTTCCATAATAGGATCCATTGTATGGTGTTGCCCTACCTCAAGGGTTTGGTAATAATATAGTGTGGTTTCTTCTATCTTCCTCTGTGGATCTATTGTGTATTCAGTATTTGTGGTAATTACATTTGTAGATCTATTTTGGTTCTTAACATTTTCATACTTCTCAGTTTTTGGTTTGAGCATGTGAGCATACGGTGAACTTTTGTTTTTATCTCTCATTTATGCAATGATTCCACTTGGATGATAATGCCAAATGAAACTCGTGTTGAATTTCATTTCCTTTAATATCTTATTTGCCTCTTCTCCAATAGCTCGACTATTGCAGATAAAAGGTCCTATCTACCCCTTAATCCTCATTTGTTGTTTTTTCTTCATAGATACAAACCGAATATCATGTGAATTTATCATCTGGCGAATATACTCCAGTGAAAATATCTGAACGAGAAAATATTTGGGAAATTTGTATGGAGCTAACTCACATCCATACACTATGATCTCTGTGTGATCTTGATATAGGATCCAATCCCTGGTCTTTGCGAGATCCGAAAGGTGTAAAATTCTTTGGATCTCCCTTTTTATCCTCGGCTGAAGCCTACCACTGAGCATGCTTACCATAGGGTGATAAAACATTTCGATAAACTGTTTAAAACTAAACTTAGTGGAGTTTCTTTTGAGTAGTGAAGTCCATAGGGTTACTACTTGTGGTTTTCCGTCCTAGTCCATTTTCTGCATAAGGGAGGAGAAATTATCTACTTGATAAAACATAAACATGTAGGCTAGTATCGAAGAATACCATGAACTGTTGTAGTCAAACTGGGTGGCGACCTTTTCTTTAGCAGAGAAGATGGATAGGAAACCTAAGATAGGTTCATCGACCCATTCGTCTGAGAAATATTCAAGAATAAAACATAGTGATGAAATGATCTGGTTTTCATTTTCTTAAAATAAGGAGGAATGGTAAGGAGGATTCTTTTTGGGAAGTTGAGCACCTTGAGGGAGGAGCAGTTCAAAGATTTGCACTCTTCGGGGAAAAGACAGGCACTGATATATTTCTGTTAGAATTTCAGTGGTGAGGGGAGAAAGTGTTTCGGTTCTGGGTATCTGCATAATTTGATCGATGTCATCGGGTGTAATGGAGAAAAGGGTTTCTTTGGAAGATGATACCATGACTCTCTGATTAGGGAGGTAGTTCTCTTGGCATTTGAGGGCGAATTTTGGAAAATGGTGGACTATGGGAAAAAGGTACAGAGGAAGATTTGATTCCCAGAGTCTGATTTCATTGCTTTGATCGATGAATGTGTCTTTAAACCATGACTGTAGCTCAGCGAAGTCGAATTGGCACCTAGTTTTTGAAATCAAATAATCTTTATCTGCTAATGGAATCCGGTCGAGATTGACAGGAGGGCGGAGGAATGGATTCTCCTCCACATATGACTTTTTGGATTTAGGCACCATTTCTTCCACCGGTACCTACACATAGAACAAACACTAGTAGGAAATGGTTATGGCTGGGTGAATGATTGCAAAGGTGAAGGAAAGTGAGTTTCTGGTGCACAGAGAGTATGATTAGAATGCAAATGATAACAACGGGGTTGAAAATGGGTGAAAGGATATATGTTGGCCAAGGGGGATAGGTCAGGAGAATAACGAGCATGTAGCCTGTAATAAATTTTCAATGGGTCCTTAGAAGCATGAAGAGGTAGGCAAAAAATGTCTAATGTGTGTACCCGGATGACGTGGAGGATGGTGATTGGAAAACAGAAGAGTCAGATATGACCTGTAATGGCTAGATGGAGGGGACATGCTCACAAAATTATGAGATGGGACTATGAGGAGAAAATGTTGGGATGTCAGACTGACCGTAGATCTGTGCACACTTGTTAATCACCATTCTGGACCCCCCCCCCCAAGTGTTAAAGGTAGAACGGTCGGGGGGGGGGGGGTCTGAAATCTCATCTTAGCAGTAGATCTAGGTGCCAGTAAGTCAATCGTAGACCTTTGTGCAATATTTATTGCCCGGGCATGATTTAATATGTGCAACAAAACTTAGGATTAGTGTTTTTTGCAGATTTTGTGCACTGCTTCACCTGATTTGTTCACCATGGAGTTAGGAAACATAACCCAAACATCAAAATCCTGGATTTTGTTGAAGATCAAACACATTTATTGAAGGAAAAACTGGTTAACTTATGTCCTATCATGTCTAATTACCCATTTAGCCCAGATTAGACTGTTGGTCTAAGGAATTGCTCTATCCTGGGGCTATTTGATCAAGATTGAACAATTTGATCAAATTTATTCACTAACTAACCTAACTACCCGGTTATG
Source organism: Picea engelmannii (assembly GCA_009831015.1). Lineage (NCBI taxonomy): Eukaryota > Viridiplantae > Streptophyta > Pinopsida > Pinales > Pinaceae > Picea > Picea engelmannii. The sequence continues at coordinate 63,224 of ML788508.1, forward strand.
ATTGAACAATTCAACTAGGCTTATTCACGAATCTTATCAACATAAATTCAAAAGGACTTGTCCATGTTTAAACTATACGGATCAAGTCATTGTTATTGCATGGGGCTTCATGCATTTCTTTTATTCCCTCTTTTATCTTTTTCTCATTTTATCTTTTTCTTTTCTTTTCTTTTCAAATAATTTGGATAATGCAATATTATTTGCAAACCAAAAATGCTAAAGGAACAAAATTTCAATCACCACTTGATTCTATAAATTATAGGGTTATAACAGAGGCTCCACCTTGGGATTGTACTCTACTTGTGAAGTGCCAAGAATCTACTTTCATATGTCTGTAGAAATTTCCTCCATTGCTTTATTGTTGCTATATGGTTTTGTTTTCATTTTTGGGAACCTGATGGCATTGATCAACAACTTAGGGCCTTCTTTGCAGGGTTCAACTAACCGAGCAATATCACCCATGCCAATAAACTGAATGAAAAAGAAAAGGTATGTATAATGAATATGGGTCCCTAAAAATCCTATTGGGGTGGCAAGTAGTGATTCAACATCCTGCCATTAACTAGTCCACCTGGCAGGTCTGTTTCATCAATATTTTTCAATATAAATTCGTTATTCCCTCTGAATTCCTGAATGGTGTAAGGTCCTTTCCATAAGCTATCAAATTTTCCATGCTTACCCTTATCCTCATTTCTAGAATCCCATTTGAGAACAAGGTCACCTAACTCAAAATCATCTCTTTAGTCCTTCTGTCGAAAATATTCTTGACGTTCTCTTGGATGACCTGAGTCTTGTTGTATATCTCTTCTCTGGACTGCATTAAATTAATCATTTGATTTATTCTCTATTGAACATCAATTGGTTCTACTTATGCTTCCTACAATAGTTTCATGATAGGGACTCCTAATAAAAGGGGAAAAACTACTTCAATGTCATATACCAATTGGTATGGAGACATACCAATTGTTCTTTTGGTGCTTATTCTGTCAGCCCAGAGTGCGAAAACCAACTTATTATGCCATGCTTTCTTATTTTCTTGCAATGTTTTCTAGAGAATGTTCCCCACACTTTTGTTTGAAGACTCAGCTAGCCCATTTCCTTGTGGATAATAAGTTGTTGAGTGTACCAGAGTAATGCGATATTGGCTACAAAAATCTATGAGCATTTTGGATCTAAAATCCATTGCACTGTTAGCTATAATTTTTCTGGGGCATCCAAAATGAGACAAGATGTTAGTTTCTAAAAATTTGATGATAACAGAGTCAGTAGCTTGCCTGCATGGCACAATCTCGATCCACTTGGTGAAGTAGTCTATGGCCATGATGATCCACTTATGTTGGCCCAAGGAGGACATATGTATTTCACCAATGAATTCTAAACCCCATTGTTTGAAAGGAGCTTCAACTGAGATAGGTTTCATAGGGAGTGGCAAAAGCTTCCTTTTACCTTAAAAAATATGGCACTTGTGGCAAGACGTAACCTTTTGGTGGATGTCAACAAACAAAGTAGGCCAATAAAAACGAGGTCTCAGAATCTTGTTAGCCATGGTCTTCCAGCTTAGGTGCCCACCACAGTCCCCCACATGAAAATCTTGAAGAACTTTGTCAGCTTTGTCTTTTAACAAGGAATTAAGCAAGATACCACTAGGGTCTTTCCAACAGAGATTATTTTATAGGATACAAAATTTTAATGCTTTCAATTTAATAAATCTGACTTTGGTCTTAGTCAAACCAGGAGGAGCTTGTAGATTTTGATGTAAAAAAATGAGGTCTACGTACCAAGGGGAGTTTAAGAATACTTCTTTTACGTTTGGAGTCACCTGCTCTTCTGGTCCGTCAACTGCAACCAAAAAAATAATATCTAGAGCATGAAAATTAGGCACAGCCATTAGTATGGCCAAACCCTGTCCTTTGATAAGTTTAGTAGGTTTTATTTCAATGTCGTATTCCAGAATAACTGCAATCCATTTTTATCTTCTACCATCTGGATTATCCTGGGTTAGGATATCCTTAACCACTACGTTTGGAACGTATGCAATCATGTGAGAATGAATAATATAGACTTTGAAGTCCTTTATGGCTTTCACTAGAGAGAAAGCTTGCTTCTCCATTATGTTATAGTTCAAAGCAACATCTCTCAAAGATTTTCTTAAAAATGCTATGGGTTGTTCGTACCCTTCACTATTTTTCTGCAATAGCGCAGCTGCTATGGTGTGTTCAGATGAAAAAGAGAAAAGAGAAAAGTCTTTGGTCTAATCTGGGTTGATCAAGACTAGGGCTTGGGTGAGTGCATGTTTCACCTGCTCAAATGGCCATTTGGATTCAATATTCCATTTGATTTTTGTGTCTTTTTTCAACATATTAGTGATGTTCCTAAGAAGTTCAGCTAGGATTGGTATGAACCTTCTAAGGAAATTTATTTTGCCAATGAATGATTGTAGTTATTTGATGTTCCTGGGGTGTTCCACCTTCTGGATGACTTCTATCCTGCTGGGATCTATTTTAATTCCGTCTTTAGAGATTATGTGTCCCAACAGTTTGCCTTCCTCTAACCCGAAAAGGCTTTTCTTAGGATTCAATAAAATCCCAAATTTCTTGCACTTCTCAAACACACATCTGAGGTGTAGCAAGTATTCCTCATTAGATTTGGAGTAGACAGTCACATCATCCAGATAAATGACTATAAATCTCCCAGTTTCATCCACAAAAGGAATATCCATTGCTCTTTGGAAAGTGGCACCAATGTTCATCAATCCAAAAGGCATCTTCACGTACATGAAGGTTCCCCAAGGTGTACTGAATGTTGTTTTCTCTTGATCTTCTGGGTGGACAAGGACTTGGTTGTAGCTTGAGAAACCATCTAGTAAGGAGATCCTACTGGCCCCAAACACCTTTTGTAAAATGTGGTCCATTTTGGGAAGAGGGTAATTATCGTTAAGAGATACTTTGTTCAAATTTCCGAAATCTATGCAAAGTCTGATCTCACCAGTTTTTGTCCTGGTAGGAACTAGGTTAGAATCCCATTTGGAAAACCTCAAGGGGACTATGATTTTTGCATCATACATTTTTTTTATTTCTTTCTCTATCAAGGGAAGTAACTTGGTATTTATTCTCCTAAGTTTCTTCCTGAAAGGTTTGTGTTATTATTTTATGGCAATCTGATGTTGCATCGTACTTGTCTCCTAGGATTTTAAGTCTTCATAACCCTAGGCAAAAACATCCACATATTCCTTAAAAAGTTCGATGTATTTGCATTTTTTCTCAGGGGTTAGAGATTTGGAAAGTTTTATCATCTTGAGTTTTTGTTATGTTCCTATGTTGCATTCTTCGACCTCTTTACCACTAGCTTCAATTTTCCTTTTTTTGGCTACATCGTTAAAATCGAACAAGTCTTCTAGCAGAACTAGACCTCTAGGTAGCACATTAATTTTCAAGTGTAGAATACTAGAATCTATCTCATTTTCATTCAATTCATCTTCATATACTTTACTTTCATTGAACTCTTTTGAATCTATGTTATTTACACTACCACTATCAGAAAGATATTTATTTACAATCTCATCATCGTTTTCTAAATCTATGTTTATAGATTCGAAATCATTCTTACACTGTAGGAAGTCTTCAATTTGATTGTCATTTCCAAATACCTTCCAGTGTCTTATGTTGTCAGGAATGTTTGGTCTACACTTCACCTCCACTGCGTACTTGTGAGTGGGACGAAAAGGAATTTTACAGGAGTTGCCGACGTAGCCAACCTGTCTGCCAGTATGTTTTGTCCTCTAGGCATCACCTGCAAGTCAATTTCAGTAAATCATTGAAGAGCATCCAAAACAACATTCCTATAATCCCTAAGACTGGGGTGTTTAGCTGCATACTCACCTTTGATTTGCTTGATAATCAGTTCAGAATCACCCCTTACCATAATATATTTGGCACCAACTTTCTTTAGTTGTTTTAGGCCGAGCATCAAAGCCTCATACTCAACTACATTATTAGTGCATTGGAAATTTAGTTTGTAAGAATGACTCTCGAAATACCTTGATCTATGATTATGAAACCAAACTCTAGATCTATTTCCTTATTTACTTACAACACCATCGAAATACATGCTCCAAAAATCTGTTGGCAGTTCCTCCCTCTCTATCATTTCCACCCTTCTTGCCTCAATGATTGCTTTACTTTCTTTCGAATCATGTGTATCATCTTCCTGCTGAGCAATTTGTTCTTCCACATCACAATAATTTTATAGAATGAAAGAGTCTAGATCAGAGTGTGCAGAGTATAATGGATAGTTATGTGTATTTTCTTGAATACTAACCATATACTTCATCAAGGTTTCTCTATACAGTCTCCTCTGTTGTCCGAATATCAAGATGGTGGCATAGGACATAGCTAGCTACAGGGTTCCTTTCATCTTATCTCCCCATGATCTTGAGAGTAACACACCATATTTTGGGGGAATATCTGCAACTATTATATCCATTACCATAGTATTTTCTAGGATTTGAGCTAATGTAATGCATAAGTATTTGATCAGGCCTATACATTTGACCTTGCTAGAATCGAAAGAATGCAAATCTTTGTAGGGTATGGTGACCTCGAGCCCCAAATTTTCCATCACGCCTTTGGGAATTAGGTTGTGAGAGGCACCCAAATCCAGCATAGCATTGTGTAATATCATATCGTGGATGTTTAGTCTGATGTAAAAAGTGGCCATGACACCATTATCAGTTTGACCATCAACTTCAGGACCAAACAAGAGCTCTGGTTGGTCATCAACAAGATTTACTATGTCCGAGTGATTTACAGATCCAACATTCAAAGCCTTAGTACCTATCTCAGGTTCGATGCTTAAAGCTTTAATCACCTGAGACCTGTAAGCATTCTTGTTCATCAACTCAGAGAGACGAATGGGAATCTTCAATTTAGCTAGTTCCCCTTCAAGGCTGAAGGTAGTGGAAGATTTGCTTAGGATCTGTACCTCTGGTTTATCTATTGGAGCTCCCTGACCAAGTGCCCTTGGTTGATTGATTGATGAAACTTCAGTCAGATTTTCTCTTTGTAGTATTTCTGGAGTTTTTTGTGTATGAGGTTCAACATTGCTTCTCTTAGGGACTTTCTTGGGAGGGTTTTCTGAGGCTTTCATAGGAGGTTTTTCTCAGGATTTTTTGGTTTCAACAACCTTCTTCAGAGAGTTCTTGTTTTCCTTCTTTCTCATCAGGTTATATTACTTGTGAACCTCCATTATAGAGTTCTCAAAGGCCTGTTGTTATGTTTCCTCAAATTCCTCATTGACCTCTGTTTGTGAAAGGAGAAACATCTCGTGCTCTTCCTGGGTGAGAAAAATGGATTCATGCTCGTGATCGTGATCACCCATGAGGTTTATATGAGTGTCATCAACCTCCTTAATTACCTCCTCCCCATCATCAATGTAGTTCTCTTGAAGGGGTGGTCTGATCTATTGATCAAGCCTCCTTTGCTCTCTTTGATATTTAGGATCTCTTTGCTTGATCTGGGGTGAATTTCTTCTGAAGTTTGTGTTTTGAATTTGAGGAGTGGTTTGGTTCTCCCTAGGTGGATTATTGTCAGTTACAGTGAGTATCTCCATCATTTTCTCCATATCTCTATCTAGAGAATCTAGTTTGGTCTTTGATGAGGAAGTAGAAGGATATTCTTTGGTAGTGACACTCCTTTCTAGTTTCTGCCTGGCCCTTTTGGCGAAAAGATTTTCTTATACACTGATGACACTTTTCTGCATGTTTTCCAGAGTTACAACATTTCTCTCCCTTCATTGATAAGACATATCTGCGTCAAATCCATCGGGGGATTTTATTAAAGCCAAACCTTGTGGTGGTTTGATATCAGTTTGAATTGCATTACACAGATTGTTGAAATGAGTGCAATAATCTTGCACTGTCTCTCCTTGGTTCCGTTTGATGTTCTCATATTCTGACAGGATATGGAGAGGATTTTTCTTCACCTCCCACCTGTCAAGGAAAGCTCGATGAAAAACAACAATGTTAGTTATGGTAGCAGTAGATAAGGCCTTGAACCACGTTTTTACATCTCTAGTCAAACTCTGTGCAAATAGTCTCATCTGTACATCAGCTTCATCCAATTCCTATAAATCAAAATAATCGTTCATTTTGTCAACATGTTGTTGTGCACTGAGAGGACCAGTACTATCAAACTGGGGGATTTTGGTTTGATAATCTTAAGGCATGTCATGTAAAGGGGAAACCAACACCAATGGAGCATATATTTCTACCATGCTTGGTGGAGGAGGTTGAACCAAAACCTGTGTGATAGGAGAGGTAGTGACTGAAGCAATAGAAGATGAAGGACTGGGAGGAATGGAGTAACCTAGTTTAGGTTTAACATAAATTGCAGCAATAGTTAAAACAGGAAGTTTGACTTACTGCTGAAGGTGGAGTTTTTATAAGTCTTGACCAATATTTGTGATATAGGTGGATATTGGTGGCCACCCACCTTTTCCAACTGGCTCAAAACAATTTTCTGGCAATTTTGGCAATTTACTATTTTTAGTAGGTTTTAACTTATGGGGCCATTTTGAGGGCCTAAATGAAGTATTTTCAATATCGAGGTTCTCAATGATATCTAAAGGCATGATTGAGCCCCTAAAATGAATCTCCTTAGTGATACCTTTCCAATGAGCTATCATATTCCTAAAACGAAGATCGTATACAAAATTTACAACCCCGGGAAGTTGATGTACTAACTTACCCAAATGGGGCCCACATGACTTTTGGCGCTCTCCTAGGGTTAGGTTTTTGGATGTATAGGTTTTTTTGCATTCCTATTTATTGTAAAAATTCCTTCAGAGCCTCATTGTAATCATCTTCTTGTGAATGTGAGTAGCCATCACATCTCTTCTTAGAGATAAGATGCCACCATTCTAGCGAGTCTTTCACTCTGTATTTTTACAGTCTCTGTACATTTCTTCCATTAATAGAAATCATGTATTATTGTATATCTATATTTATGGTTGCATATCTGATATATTTATTCTACATTATTGAATATCTGTGATATCTCTGTGCATTTATTTATTATATCTCCGCTCTCATTTCATGCCGAAAATAATCTGGATCAGTGGTATCAGAGCAGACTGCTCTTGATTTTTTTTTTCAGTGCATGTCTCCAACGAGGTTCGAGTATAGAAAGTTGGGTGTTGAGCTTGTCTCTCTTGCACACCCAAGAAACCCTCAATGGCGAAAGAAAAAAAAATGACGGAGCAGATGATCCTATCAATTTGTTGCTTGAGCAAGCTCTCACACGACAGAGGGACAAAATGATGGAGAATTGTTCCCACATACTTCAATGCCTATAGATAGCAATAGGCGCATCTTAATAAATCATCCCTTTGGAGGCACCTCACCTTTCAAGGTACAAGTTAATTTTGATATTCCTGTATTTGAAGGACAGATAGATGCAGAAGCCCTAGAAAAATGGTTAACTCTGCTAGAAGGTTATTTATCTGTTCACAAATTTTCAGACAAAGAAAATATCACCTTCACACTCCTTAAATCTCTCCCTCATGTCAAACATTGGTGGGAAACTTACTGGGAGCAAAGTTCCACAGAGGAGTCTAGAATATATGGGGCTGAGCCCACTTGGGATTTTTTTGTGGATGCAGTAAAGGAACAATATTATCTTGTTGGAAACTATGAGGATTAGTACATGAGATGGAACACACTGCGGCAAGAGAGGGGCCAAGAAGTTCTAGAGTTCACCAATACCTTCCATACCTTGCACACCAAGCTCTTTATCAAAGACTCCGAATGACATTTGGTTCTAAAATACCGTGGGGCTCTACATAGATACATCCAAACTAAAATGGAATTTCTGGACATCTCATCACTTGGTACTACCTATCAATATGTTGTTAAGATCGAGCAGAAATTTAAGCACCAGAACAAACGAGAGTTCGGGTCTACAAATCCTCAACAACCAAAGTATGGCAAAGACATCCCTAACAAATAGTCTCCCAAAATCTAGTCCAAGCCACAGGAAAATAAGGGCCAAAGGAAGACAAAGAAGGAAACTAGAAAATGGTGTGATTTCCACAAAATCCTTTGGCAGAACACCAATGAATGTCGCTCAAAGAAATCATTGGTGGCCGAGATCAAAGACAAGGAGCCGAACCCTGATTCGGAATCTGATTCTGAAAATACTGGTAAAGGACAGATCATTGATGTAGACCCGACTTCTATTGTCATGACCGCAACAATTCAACGAGAAGAACCAACAAATCCTGAAGAGGGGGAGTGCCTTTTTCATTCACAGATGTGGATGAAGGGGAACCCACTTCATTTTACTATTGATAGCGAAAGCCAGAAGAACCTCATCTCAATAGAGGTCATCAAACAGCTGGGATTGTTGACAACACCACACCCGCAACCATACAACAACGGGTGGCTTCACCAAGGACGAGATCTTCATGTCAGCCAATAGTTTTGATTGTCATATGGCATCCAGCCCTTCAAGGATGAGGTATTATGTGATGTTGCCCCACTGGATGTCTGTGATTTTCTCTTGGTCCAACCATGTATGTGGAAGCACCATGTTGTCTATGTGTCTTGACTCCACAGTGTCATTGTTTCTCTAGGGGGTCATCTCTACAGAATACTAGAGGTAGTTCCGACTACTGTTTCACCTAAAAATTTCCAGAAGGTAGTATCTCATACTACAAAATTTAGCTTCTTCACAATCTGTTCAGAAGGGGAACAGAAGGACATTGCAACCATTATAGCCTCTCCCCCTACACCTTCTATCCAACAGAAGAAAGTCGACAAGGTTGTAGCAAAGCGCAAAGATTCCTTCTGCACACCACCCCCTCATGTAGCTCGACTTTTTGAACAACCTCAAATTCAATAGGTTCATGATAGACTTCCACAAGCTAAGTGGCGCAACATCTCCAACAATACAAGCAACTCACCAAGATGCAGATCCAGCAAATTCTTTTCCCTCTCCCTCGAGAACTCAACGCAATGGGTACCATTGCTTCCTAAGGAGGGAGGATTGATCTAGGTGGATATCGGTGGTCACTCACCTTTTCTGACTGGCTCAAAACAGTTTTTTGGCAATTTTGGCAATTTACTATTTTTAGCACGTTTTAACTTTTGGGGCCATTTTGAGGGCCTAAATGAAGGTTTTTCAATATTAAGGTTCTCAATGATAGCCAAAGTAATTATTGTGCCCGCAAAATGAATCTCCTCGGAGATATCTTTCCAATGAGCTATCATACGCCTAAAATGGAGATCATATGCAAACGTTACGACCCTGGGAAGTTGATGTACTAACTTACCCAAACGGGGTCCACATGACTTTTGGTGCTTCATCTCCTAGGATTAGGTTTTTGGATGTCTAGGGTTTTTGGCATTCCTGTTTATTGTAAAAAGGCCTTCAGATCCTCATTGTAATCATCTTCTTGCGAATACGAGTAGCCGTCACATCTCTTCTTAGAGATAAGCTGCCACCATTCTAGCGAGTCTTTCATTTTGTATTTTTACAATCTATGTACATTTCTTTCATTAATAAAAATTGTGTATTACTGTATATATGTATTTATGGTTGCATGTTTGATACATTTATGCTACATTATTGAATATCTGTGATATCTCTGTGGATTTCTTTATTATATCTCTGCTCTCATTTCATACCGAAAATAATCTAGATCAATTCGCAACTAGGTATTCAAGCTTATCAGATTCGAGGAGAAAACATTGATCAGCTTCATTTTTGGGAGAGAGTATTTCAGGGGTCCTGGGATGAAATACGGTTTGATCTAAAACTATTTCACTGAAAAAACTGTCAGACTTTGTCCTGAAAAGGCTTTGCTGAAAATATATATCAAACTTGAGATCTTGAAGAGAAACTAACTTCTCTAGGAGAGAAGGGGACCTTAGAAGTGGACTGTGACTCCCAAAAACCTCTATAGTGTTTTTCTTCCTGAGTAATTTTTCAGGGTTGTCTATTTCTACAGGTTTTGGGTCTGGATGAGATCTAGTGAAAACTCTTTTAGGAGCCAGAATGTTGATGATGATTTATTTTTTTATTTTTTATTTTTAGGAATCTTTAATTAACATAAACAAATTTTAACAACCTCTGAACCTTATCTCTATTTGAATTTAGTGTTTGAGATTATTTTAGAGATAAAGTTTCCTTTATCTTAAGGGAAATAAAACAAGGGATGGAATGTTTGTTTAGTTCCCCTTTATGGTCACAGATTATGTTATCACTCTGTAAATTCCCATAGGTTGTTGGAAAGAAGAAGAAACTTACTAGAGGTAACCTTATCCAAACACTTTGAAACTCAGATCTAGCCCTGCCAGTTTCAGAGAGGGATATCTCTGTAAGATATAACATTGTTTTAACGTAAGATATTAGGCTAGTTAAAATATGTAGAACTGAGTTGCTTGTTTTTATAAAATGGCTAAAAGGTTTTACACATTCATTGGGATATGGGGTCTATTTTATAAAGGTAGAGATCAAAGAACAAATGTAAAGATTATTTTCATAGGGAAGGATAATGCAACTATTGGATTCTTTAAAATTAAAATGATGGACAATAGAAAAAGGCGAGATTGTTTATTATAACCAAGAAGAATTTAAGAATTTATTGAATATGACGTAAGAAGAAAAACACTTAGATCTTTAAAATATAGGAACATAGTATGCAAGGTAAATTCCGCAACTTTAACTCTTTTTAAATGATCAGGTTAGAAAACAAAATGATAACTAAGAGAGATACACATTCAACTGAGAATAGAAAACTTCACTAAAAGATGACACGCAGGAATCCTGTGAAACGTCTCTTTATATTACTAGAAGATCTCTTGATAAAAATTACAGTGCTTACAACTTGCTAGGGCGTAAAAATCAACCCTCAATACTTCAAAGTTTGAAGTATTTATATTCAAAATTAAAAATGAACCTGTCATTAATGATCATGATGTGGCAGATTCTGAGTCTAACTAACTAACTAACAAGATACAAAAATTTAGGAACTGTCGATGATGTGTCGAATTCTTCATGCTGATTCTGGGAAAAACCGTTGGTGAGTCACCCACTTGACCTTGAATGGTTTTCTTGATGACTCAACTTGCACACCTCATTTTCTACTCGATCAATTTGCATAGATATTCCCATCTTAGCTGACTAGGAACGCTGACTTTGAGTAGTCTCCGGTATATTTCATCCACTTCTGTGTACTTGGCAAAAGTCGGTTTGATGACAAAAATATACTTGATCTCGTGTTGTATGTGAGGTTAGGCTGCAAAGTTTCTAAGAATTCCTTTCTTGTTATACTGCCTTGTATTCCTGAAAACATAGAACTATATTTGGCCACCGTGACCATATTTTGTTTGTAATCGGGAAGAGTCATCAACTTGTCATTTAGGACCAGTAAACCAGGGAGACCTTTCTTCTGCAAAGCCTCTATCTTGTTGAAGAACCTTTGAACTCCAACATCCATGTTCTGGACTTTTTCTTCAAACTGCAACATTAGTCCTCTTTTGGTGAGAACCCTCTTGACTTCGAGAATGGTTTTTGTCCTATCTTCGATCATCAGGTATTCTAGTTCTTCTCTGGTCTTTGAGTTCAAGAATCTAATGATTTCATTGGCTTCAGTGGGCATTTCTCCCAACTCTCCTTTTATTTTGTAAATAGACTGCCTACTCCTTAACACCAGTTCATTTTTCAAACATGATCTGCACCATAGGCCAGATTTCATTTATGGATTTGGAGATATCCATCCAAATATTCTCCTTTGCTTCAGCAAGTGTCTTCCCTACCACCATTTGCTTTTATAGCTGCGGCAATTGCTGCTTGAGATTTTCTGATGCTTTCCTCTCAAGGTTGTAGCTTGTTTGGTAAGAAGACTTAAGCTCTTGGAGGCTTTCAACCTCCTTTTTCAGTCTGTTGATCTCTGTTCCTTGTAGAGTCATTTCTTGCATTGACTTTGCTAATTCTACAATTTTTTCTAGAGCTATTAAGGGAGTTGCTAATGGAATTTTGGCTGCAGTGGTTGTTGACGTTGTTGTTGTGCTGACTTCTATGAGGGAAACAACACTCAGTGGAATGACTTCCATGGGTGTGGATTGTTCTTTCTTCTTCAATAACTTTTTCAATTCTGCCTCCATTTCCATTATCTGTGTGTTTTGCTACATGATTAGCCTTAGCAATTCCTCTTTCTCATCTTCTATCTTAGCCATTGCTTTAGCTTGTGAGTCCTCTGTAGGTGGAAACTTTAGTTTTTTTCTCAAAGATGCTATATCAACATTCTTTTTCTTTAGGAACTCCTCTACTACTTTGACATTCTAGAGATCATACCCGATCTTGAACACCAACTCCTCTAAGGATTTTATCCTATTATCCTTTGCAAAAGAGGATATATTTTCCAGTTTCAACTAGGTCTAAACATTGTTTAGAGATACTTGTAATTTTGTAGCTGTAGAGGAAGCATGGGCCAAAGTAGAAAATCCCATTTCTCCAGTATGTCTGTGCAGATCCATCTGATCAACTGGATGGACTTGTTTGGTATCAAATACAAGGGTTGACCTTTTTGTAGTCAGTGATTTCCTTAGGTTGAGGCACTTGTCCTTGCAGAAATGCCAGATGCATTCTTCCTTTGTCTGTGTCAAAATATGATAACAGTCTGTGTTGTGTTGTGGATGTTTGCTTCTAGAATTGAGCATAGGTATTGTTGGTCAGTGTCTGGTTTTTCTTCTTAATTAGATCATATTTTTCAACAATGTTCATCTTTGTAGATCCCTGTGGAGTTTGGGTGGTCACATTTATATTAGTCTTATTCTTTGAAGAAGAAGTAGACATCATCTGATAGCTGATTGAAGGAATTGGTGTACCTTCTCCCTTGGCCCCTTTGGCAGACTGGGTATCTTCCTCACTGGACTTGCAAGTAGTATGAGTGGTCTTAGGCCTTTTACTATATAGCTGAAAATCCTTTGTTGATACTTCAGTGACCGAAGGAGAGGTATCTTTCCTTGGTATGTTTTCCTTTGGCACCTGTGGAGTGGTAGTCTGTGAAGTAATTATTAAGGAAGACTGTTGTTCAATGTCTTCCAAGGTGTTCTCTTCCCATTGTGTCTAGTTTGCATACTTCTCAATTTTCGATTTGAGCATGTGAGCATATGGTGAACTTTTGTTTTTAGCTCTCATTTCTGCAATGATCCCACTTGGATCAGAATGCCAAATGAAACTGGTGTTGAATTTCATTTCCTTTAATATCTTATCCACCCCTTCTCCAATAGCTCGACTGTTGCAGATAAAAGGTCTTATCTACCCCTTGATCCTCATCTGTTATTTTTTCTTCAGAGATACAAAGTGAATATCATTTGAATTTATCATCTGTGAAATTTTCTGTAGTGCAAATATCCGAATGGGAAAATATCTGGGAAAATTGTATGGAGCTAACTCACATCCATACACTCTGATCTCTATGTGATATTGATATACAAACTAGTCCCCAGTCTTTGCGAGATCCTAAAAGTGTAAAATTCTTTGGATCTCTTCGTTTATCCTCAGCTCGGGCCTACCACTGAGCATGCTTACCACAGGGTGAAAAAACTTTTCGATAAACTGTTTAAAACTGAACTCTGTGGAGTTTCTTCTAAGTAGTAAAGTCCATAGGGTTACTTCCTGTGGTTTTCAGTCCTAGTCCATTTTCTGCATAAGGAAGGAGAATTTATATGCTTGATAAAACATGAACATGTAGGTTAGTATCGAAGAATACCAGAACATGTCTTATGTGGGGAACTTGACCAATTGCTTGTGTAGGTTTCCGGCCAAGAAACCATTGTAGTCAAACTGGATGGTGACCTTTTATTTAGCAGAGATTATGGATAGGAAACCTAAGATAGGTTCGTCCACCCATTCATTTGATAAATGGCCGAGCAGAAAACAAGGTGATGAAATGATATGGTTTCCCTTTTCTGAAAATAAGGAGGAATGGTAAGGGGGATTCTTTTTGGGAATTTGATCACCTTGAGGGAGGAACAGTTCAAAGATTTACGCTCTTCGGGCAAAAGATAGGTTGTGATACATTTTTGTCAGAATTTCTACGGTGAGGGGATAAATCAAATAATTCACACCTAGTTTCTGAAATCAAATAATCTTTGTCTACTAATGGAATCCGGTCGAGATCGACAGGAGGGGGGAGGAATGGATTCTCCTCCACATATGACTTTTTGGATTTAGGCACCATTGATTTCTATCAGCACCTGCACACTGAAAAAACCTTAGTAGGAAATGGTTATAGCTAGGCAAATGATTGCAAAGGCAAAGGGAAGTGAGTTTCTAGTGCCCAGGGAGTATGATAAGAATGCAAATGATGACAATAAGGTTGAAAATGGGTGAAAGGATATCCGTTGGGCGAGGGGGACAGGTCAAGATAATAACGAGCATGTAGCCTGTAATAAATTACCAATGGGTCCTTAGGAGCATGAGGAGGTAGGCGAAAAATGTCTGACGTGTGTACCTGGATGACGTGGAGGGTGGTGATTGGAAAATAGAAGAGTCGAATATGACCTGTAACAAGTAGATGGAGGGGACATGTTGACAGAATTATGAGACGAGAATGCGAGGAGAAAGTGTTGGGATGTGACTTTGTGAGGTGATGGTGGTAAGTTGGAAGGATGGTAAGCAGTAAGAAGTTTGGAGCAGAGGGGGTCCAATGCAATGGACTTATGAAACTTTAGGATGGGGACCATCGGGAAAACTGTTTCATTTTGGACCCCCCCCCCGATGTTAAATGTAAGAAGGTTTGGGGAGTTCGAGGTCTCCTACTGATCGTTGATTTGAGCATTGCTAGATCAGTCATTGATCTAAGCGTTCTTTTTATCCATCATATCGGACACCCACGCCCCCCCCACGTTAAAGGAAGAATAGTCAAGGGGTACTAGAATTTTCCGTAGACCATCCATCTATGCACTGTCAGGATGACTACGTAGATCTGTGCACACTTGTTAATCACCATTCTAGACCCCCCCCATTGTTAAAGGTAGAACGGTTGGGGGGGTCTAAAATATCATCTTAGTCGTATATATAGGCACCTGTAACTCAGTCGTATACCCTTGTGCAATATTTAGTCCCAAGGAATGATTTAATATGTGCAACAAAACTTAGGCTTAGTGTTTTTTGCGGATTTGGTGCACTGCTTCACCTGCTTTGGTCACCATGGAGTTAGAAAACATAACCCAAACATCAAAACCCTGGATTTTATTGAAGATCAAACACATTTATTGAAGGAAAGACTGGCTAACCTATGTCCTATCGTGTCAAACTACCCATTTAGACTATATTAGACTGTTGGGCTAAGGAATTACTCTACGCTAGGGCTATTTGATCAAGATTGAACAGTTTGATCAAATTTATTCACTAACTAACCTAACTACCTAGTTAAGATTAAACAGTTCAACCAGGCTTATTCACAAATCCTATCAACGTAAATTCAAAAGGACTTGGCCATGTTTAAACTATATGGATCAATTCATTGCTACTACATGGGGCTTCATCCATTTCTTTTATGCCCTCTTTTATATTTTTCTCATTTTTTCTTTTTCTTTTCTTTTCTTTTCAAATCATTTGCAGAATGCAATATTATTTGCAAACCAAAAATGCTAAAGGAACAAAATTTCAATCACCAGTTGATTCTATAAATTATAGGGTTATAACAACGGCTCCACCTGGGGATGGTACTCTCCTTGTCAAGTGCCAAGAATCTACTTTCATATATCTGTAGAAATTTCCATTGCTTTATTGTTGCTATATGGTTTTGTTTTCATTTTTGGGAACCTGGTGGCATTGGTCAATAGCTTAGGGCCTTCTCTACATTATTCAACTAATCGATCGATATCACCCACACCAATAAACTGAATGAAAAAGAAAAGGTATGTACAATGAATATGGGTGCTTGAAAATCCTACTGGGGTGGAAAGTAATGCTTCAACATCCTGCCATTAACTGGTCCACTTGGCAGGCATGTTTCATCAATATTTTTCAATATAAATGCTTTATTCCCTTTGAATGCTTGAATGGTGTAAGGTCCTTTCCATAATCTATCGAATTTTCCATGCTTACCCTTATCCTCATTTCTAGAATCCCATTTGAGAACCAACTTGCCTAACTCAAAATCATCTTCTTTAGTCCTTCTATCGAAAATCTTCTTGATGTTCTCCTGGATGACCTGAGTCTCGTTGTATATCTCTTCTTTGGACTACATTAAATTAATCATTTGATTTATTCTCCGTTGAACATCATTTGGTTCTACTTGTGCTTCCTACAATAGTTCCATGACAGAGACTCCTAATGAAAGGGGCAAAACTACTTCAGTGCCATATACCAATTGGTATGGAGACATACCAATTGCTCTTTTGGTGCTTATTTTGTCAGTCCAGAGTGTGAAAACCAACTTATTATGACATGATTTCTTATTTTGTTGTAGCATTTTCCTGAGAATGTTCACCAGAATTTCGTTTGAAGACTCAACTAGCCTATTTCCTTGCGGATAATAAGTTGTTGAGTGTCCCATAGTAATGTGATATTATATACAAAAATATATGATCCTTTTGGATTTGAAAGCCACTGCATTATCAGCTATAATTTTTCTGGGGCATCCATTTTTCTCTTTTTCTCATTTTTCCCAGGGCATCCATTTTTCCATTTTTCTCATTTTTTTCTTTTTCTTTTCTTTTCTTTTCAAATCATTAGCAAAATGAAATATTATTTGCAAACCAAAAATGGTAAAGGAACAAAATTTCAATCATGAGTTGATTCTATAAATTATAGGGTTATAACAGTCGGTGCAATGTAACTGTCTACAACAGATTGCCAGATATCAAAACCAAGCGGCAACAAGAATTTTTTCATTCTTGTTTTCCATAGAGCATAGCCTTCTCCATTGAACAATGGTGCTTTGTTGTTAGACATTCCTTCTTGTTTATCCATCTTCAAGATCTACCTTCAAGTTTGTTAGACTGTGTTGAAGGAACCTCGCCTCTGATACCAATTGAAGGATCAGATTCTATGACTAAGAGGGGGGGGGGGTGAATTAGTGACACAAAAATTATATAAATTTTTATTTTTTAATGAAAACAGAATATTAACATGGTATTTTATCGTGGAACCCAAATGGGAAAACCACAAACGCTTTTCTATTAACTGCAAAAATTGTTTTACATGTTACATAGATGGAAGATGCACTTCCTCCTTGATCAACATCGACTGATCAGGATGCACACACCTTGGTTTACCAACACCAACTGGTAGGATGCTACGACCCCTTTTTTAATCAGCTACAACTAACAAGGAAGCATCAACTGCCTCTGCTGCCTCTACAGGCACCAACATACCCTTGCTCCACCCAACCACCTTTAATACATAGTTATTTAGATTTTCTTCCTAGAATCTACTTCAGCTATTGATCTTCTGATTTGGACTACAGAGACACATTCTTCTTCCAGTATTTCATGTATATATATTATTCAAAATAGCGTGAGTGTGAAGCATCATGTCCCTTTGTTTGAACCATCGCACCTCTTCAATTAGCTTCACCATAATCCTTAACTACTGTTTATTTATTTTTAGCGTGAAGACTCTTCATAAATTGATCACAAATATGGATCAATTTCATCCTTTAAACTCGATCTCTAAACTCTGTTATTTTCACAAGAACCAGATTCTATTGAGGTGCTTCCTTCAAGAATTTTCATATGACCAAGATTTACAAAACCATTGTCTTACTAACTAAGCGACTTACATTCTGCCCCTTTAAACATTTTTACCATATGACCAACGATGATGACCTCATGCTTAGGAAATTAGACCAAACAAGCACTTGAGTGCTTCCTTAAAATCAACGGTCAATATTTAATTACTCGCTGAGATGAGCGGCTTAGAAGATTTCGGGTTATTTGTCCTTCGGGACTTTGTTGCTTCCAACATACCAAAACTCTCGAATACAATATCCCTTAAATGATTAAACGGGTCATATTACTTTTCTTATCATTTAATCTAATGGCCATTACTTAATCATGTTTAACAAATTCAACGATTATGATTGATCTTCAGCTGAGATGGATAGTTGTTGGAGTTTTGGAACTTCGACCTACGGGTCTTCATAACTTCTAATATTTCAGAATTCCTGATCACAAAATTCTCGGTCAGATCAGACGACTCATATTACCCACTGAGATGGATGGCTATTGTAAGTTTAGTACTTTTTCCTTTGGGTTTTCGTGACTTCCAGCATGTCAAATCTTAGAATTTTTCAATAATTGATGCATGTCCCTTAATCTCATGTGTCTTTCAAAACTTTTGCCTTCGGGACTTCCGGACTTTAGAATATTTTCTAGTGGTGAAATGCCCCAAAGTAAGACTCCTAGAGTGACGTAAACTCACTGACGTCACTTGATGATTTGGTACGTGTTGAGTAGCTTCCATGTGTCACTCTGATTCGTGACTTACATGTGCTTGAAATGCCAATTTCAACTTGACAATTGTCACTTTCTAACTGAGCCACGTGTCCTTAGTGATGTTCTCTATTGAACATGGTCTATTACTGACATCATTTAAGATGATGTGGACCTTGATACATGTCTTCCTCCTTGACTTAGGAGCTTCGGATTTCGGGGCTTTGAAAAAATCTCGTCGATGATTCTCTGAATCATCAATCTCTGAATTGTTGATCTTATGCCACGTGCCCACCTTCCAACTAATGGCTAGGATCTCTTTGAAATTTCAGACTTCACGAGTTTAGGATCCTTGACTCCACGACACTCCAAATCCTCTGATTCCATAGCTTCGAAGGAACTCACAGCTAACTGTCGTGCAAATTCTCCCATATCTAACAGTCGATATCCTTCGTCATCATATCGAAAATCATTTTTCACTTTGACAAAAATGTGGGGGGCCTAACAGGTCATCTCAGGCTCCAGGCTGGTGAGCTTCTCGTGAATTCCAAACACCTAGAGCCCCTACCATACCTTTTCACTACGCGTTGATAAGCTATGGAGAGAGTTGTGTATATAAACCTATATGTGTTTATTCATGGTTCCAGTGTGGGATAAATTCCATTACTTGAGACAATCAACGTCGTTAATTTCTTGATCAAACAACTGCTGAAGCTTCTCGCCTTTTATGCTAGCATGGTCGAATGCATTCTTCAATGCACTTCTACTATCTTCAGATCATAGGAACATTGTTGATCCTATCATGATAAACAATAAATACATTTTCCTCTCTGTGCAATGTGTTATTCCTTCTGAGATTTGATCATTCCAGTATTCCCTTCTATTGTTCTCTCTTTTGATCTCTGCACAATGTGTTGACATCATCACTTCGTTCGATGTTTGCACACTATTTTGTCATCATCACTTCGATTGTTGACATCAATGACAATATTTCCAACAACTGATTCTTTGAAAATAATTTATAAGGTTTCTAACAATATCATGACTTGTTTCTAAACTTTTGATTGTTTTAATGCCTAAAATTCTCCTAATAGTAGTCAAATTTCTAGATTTTAACAAATCCAAAAATAATTGACATTTAGTGGCATCGAATTTTGGTTTAAATATTTTTTTAATGATTTTATAAGAATGATAATGAATAGTATGGTTAGGTAACTTAACGTCAAGTGATGTTATACCACTTTCATCCACCTGAATGCGTTTATGATTTATTTGCTGCACAATGCTTAATCTAGTTAGGGACAATGAACCCCTATTCTGGAACTCGTGAACTCCCTGTTGTGGATTTTACAATGTTGCAGTTCCTTCCCCTTCAATCACTAGAGAATAAATTCTGGGAGGAGAGTGGACATGGGATTAACTGGTTTCTGGAACATCTGGTTGTTTAATAAGAGGTTTCACCACTAGAAATTCTTCACCACAATGTCGTGCACCATTTTCCTCTTTAATTTCATCCATTGTATAATCAGCTCCAAGAAAATCATCCATCATATAGTCATCAACAACAAGTTGTAATCATGAGATAGTGCATGGATTGGTATCTACTGAACTCTTACACTTTTCTTTTGGTGATGGAGGAGAAATAACAATGACATATTTATTGCTAATGGATTTACCTCTTCTGAAAGTCTACATTTTGACATATCTAACTTTTCCTTTTATTTTTCTTCTTCTACCTTTTTGATGGGTTTCTCTTTCCTCCAAGACTTTCTTTCTTGAAACCATCGATTCCCCGTGCTTAAAGAGAAAAATTTTCTTCCAAGTACATCACCACAATTTTTTATTGGTATTACACAAGAAGGCACAAATAACAATTCCAATTCCATGTGGAAAAATCTGTCTTTGTATTACAAAAGAAGACACAATTGATAATTTCAATTCCAATTGGAAAAAATTATCTTCGTATTACACAAGAATACACAACTAACAATTCCAATTCCAATTGGATAAATTTGTATTGGTATTACACAATTAACAATTCCAATTGGAAAAAAAATTCTTGGTATTACAAAAGAAGACACAACACTTCCCATTGGACAAATTTGTCTTGGTATTACACAAGAAGAAACAACTAACAATTCCAATTGGATAATTTTTTCTTCCAATTCCAAGAAGACACAACCAACAATTCCAATTCCACTTGGAGAAATTTGTCTTTCATTTCTTCCCACAATGGTCTTGCAATAGCAAAAAAATGTCTATGAATTAAGAAACAAGACAAAAAGAACAAAAAACCATATGTTCCTTCTAGTTTTGCTTGAATATGTTAGGGTTGTTTGATTTTTTGAGACATGTGTGGTAGAGGAGTGTACTTGGAACATAAAAATTCCCAACAAGAACATGTGCATATTCCTAAAATGCGTTTGCACTAAAGTACATGCAATTTCTAGGAACATGCATGCATTCCTGCTGAGCGTGGATGAGTGCACAACCACAAGGATTTCAAGTCAAAAGAGAATGTGTGCACTCTGAATGAAATGAATATATAATTTATTATAGACCAAAATGATTTATGAATAAGGATGTATAGTAGTTTGGGGATAACTAGGACCTAAGGGCTTAGGATTGAAAGTGTTTTGAAGAATAAATAAATGGTTAGATCACCAAGATGTCGCTGATGTGGGTGAAAGGGTTTTGGCTCCTTTAACAAGAGGTATATGCATAGTGCACTTAGGGCTCGAGTGTGAAGGGGTTTAAGGGTCGAGTATAGGTTATGCCTAGTCTAGGTCATAGTCATGGTATATGTCTAGGTCACAGTTTAAGTCTATCTCTAGCTCTATGGCATGCTATAGGTCATGTTATAATTCTAACTCTTGGTGTATTTCATGGTATAAATCATGGTCATCATATATGTATAGGCCATGGACTAGGTATTTCTATGTCTAGGTCTAGGTCTTGACATGTATAGGTCAAGGTCATTTCTTTCCTTGTGATGTAGAGAGGAGGTTGGAGAGAGAGGAAGAAAGAGAGTGTGAGAGGAGGATAAGGGAAGAAAAATAAAGTATCTGAGAGTGAGGGAGAGGGAGACAAAGAGGGGGGTTTGAGATAGAGAGAGAGTGAGAGGAAGGGGGGAGAGAGGGAAAGGGGGTTACATAGAATAAAATAGATCAAGGTTGGGAGAATGGGGGAGAGACAGTGAGGAAAATACATGGAGTGAGAGAGTGAGGTTTATATGCAAGAGGTAAAGAGAGAAGGGGGTAGATATAGATTGTTTGAGAGTGTGAGAGGTGTTAGAATATAAGTGGATGTGCTCATTTTACCATTGACAATATCTCTATTGTCACCCAACCATAGGCCGAAGCCACCATCCGAGCACCTTAACCTTAACATAGAATCACTCTCGAAGCAAACCCTAGGCTAGATAGCCAAACAAAGGGTAGCGCACCTTTCCCCAAGGATAATGCACCAACCATAGTTGATCATATGTGTCAAACCCTAGCCAAGAGATAGTCCAAACCAAACATGATCTGCTAGCTGCAACAACTACAATGGAAGCTCTCCTCAAACCTACGCACAAGACTGGGCACTGTAGTGCGCACAAGTTGTTGCTCTGCAATTCTGAGACTGCCTGCCAGAATGAGAACTTGTCTCCTGTATTTATACTAATTATGGCTAACTGCCTGGGCCGAATTCTCATTCCGGGTATCTGTCTATTTGGTATATATTATTATTTCTGGCCGACTTCTTCTCTTGGAGGCTAATAACCTAATATAAATTATCTTCTTGAACCGACAAGTCTTCTAGGGTTATTAGCCAACTCATTAGGGTTTCTTCTTTCCTCCTGGAGTATTATATCCTCGTCAGGTTTACATGTGGAGGTAAATACCTCCTGCAGCTACCATAATATGAACACTCTCACCTAGATAGGGAGGTATTAAAGGTAATGGTCTTGAGCACAAAAACATACCATTCACCCGGTAGCATCAACATAGTTGTATAAACTAGATCATGACTAGATCATGAGCACCATCATCATCATCAGTGTCATCAGTTGTATCATCTTTCGAAACCATACTCTATCTGAGTAATCAGACATGATGCTCACTCCATAGAGTGATACAAGAGCCATTCTTGTAATCTAGAAGAGTAAATGTTCTGAACCATTTTCCGCCAGGAAATATCTGTCCTTTGATTATCCATCCAATATTGTTAATAGTCTTCAAGGAAATCGAAACAAATAGAACACAACTATGTCTATACATAGTAGTATATAACTATAATCCAGTGGTACGCTACCACACCTCGTAACACACAAGTACTTGATCAACAATGTATAGTCATGAATAATGGAACACATCCACCATAGTAGCATACATCTACTATCATAAAGTCTTCATAACAATCATCTGATATCAACCTGCACATAAACAATGTTATGATATAAACTGAATCATCTGGGCCAATATTTCACTCACATCTATGAGATCTGAAAGAATACCTGCCCTCATAGTAGAACAATGAGGTATCTGGACTATTCTTCTCAAGCAAGGAAGAATAAATTTCATGTCTTCTGAACCTAGACCATTCCCCACCCTGGGCCATTCTTCCTACACTAATCAAAGTGCACCCTGGAGAGAATGTATAAACCCTAAGGAATGCATGTCCCTAATTGCTGAGCCTGGACCATTCCCCACCCTAGGCCATTCCTCCTACACTAATCAAAGTGCACCCTGGAGAGAATGTATAAACCCTAAAGAATGAATGTCTGGACCATTTCCTATGTTAACCACAAGAGGAAAAGACTGTCCTGTACCAACCTCCAAAACACACCATTCCTCATGTTAACCACAATGAGAAATCGTTGTCTGGTGAGGCGAGCCAATCTTCTTGAGTAACCCTCAAGAAGAGAGATTTCCCTAGACCACTCCCCATGTTGAACACAATGGGAAGTCATTGTCTATGGTACATCAATAATTTGGACCACTTCCCATGTTAACCACAATGGGAAATCATTGCCCGTAAAAAATCTCAATCCACTTTCTGAACAAGAAAGAATCTATCCAAGCTGGACTATTTTTCAATCTTGAAAAAGAATGTCCTCAATAATATTTTCAATGCTCCCTCCCATCTTGGGATTCATCTCTTCCTTTTCCAATAAGGAAGTCGTCTCCACGAGCTCCATCTTGAGTACACAAACTCTTTCATCTTGGATAGAAGCTTTACCAAAATGTCTTCTTATCTTCTCATCTGTGGACATATGTATTGGAGAACCACTTTCTCCTTTCTGGACTTCATCACGGATAATGTAATTCTTGATTTCAAATGTTGTACTTTGGTCTGGAACACTGTTTGTCTCTGAAGGCTTCATGTAGCTTTGATCAATAGAGTATATATTTTTTGGAAAAATGAAACATATCCATGTGGAACTTCTTATGTTATCATGAGATTTGATCTTCTGAGTAATCATCTTGATACAATATCTTGTTATAGGAAATCTTCACCACGCTTCTGTTGTGCACTGGAGATTCTCCACCAAGTTATTTTCTTCCATCGGCATACAAAGGTGTCTTTCTAGTATGCCTCAAATTCTTGAGGTTGCTCTTAATATTCTCTTTGCTCAATTGCTCTAGATAACATTCTTTGCATTTATCTAATGTAGAACTCCAACTCATGGATGTTGCAGATGATATAATGACTCATGTAGAGATATGTCTAGTGTACTTGAACAAGTAATCATCATAGTCTTCTCTGTCCATATGGGAGAACCTCTAGTTCTAGATCTCACAATTGTTTCATTCATAAGTCTTTCATACATTGTTCTTCATCACAACTTTCAGTTCTTCTTGATTTCTTTCATATTAGGCTCGTAATCTTGTGATTCTTGATACAATGACTGGTTGTTAGGCTTCTTTTCTTTCTTGGAATATTCATGTTCTTCCTCATGTTTTTCTTTAGCTTTTGGGTCGATGTAGTTTCTTATAAATACCATTCCCTAAAGATTCCACTTATTTCTTTCATCATAGGATCACAGATCTGGATGGACAACCAGGGATACTCTAAGGCTTATCTTCGAAGAAGACTTCTTCTGAGGTTGAACTGAGCATGTACTGTCTTTCATGGTTACTACCATGGATATATACTTCATCATATTCAATGGATCATAGGATTAGCTCCATCCCAATCCTTGCTTCATGTATGAGTGCATATAATCGGCTCCCTCTGTCTAACAGAGTCCATGCTTCTGTCTGCATCCTTATTGTCTTTTGCAATATATAATCGACTCTCTCTATCTAATAGAGTCCATGCTTCCATCTTGTTGTCTTCTACAAAACGTCATAAGTATTTCTCCAATTTTCTCTTGATTGCTAACTTCTTTTTGTCTTTGCTTCTTCTAAGTCTCTTCATGATTTATTTAGCTTATCTTGCAATAGTTTCCACATGATTTGCTTGATGTATTTCATTCTTTCATGTATTATACAATGATATCAATCCTTATCTTATTGTTCTTCCATCGGTATAGTTCTTCTTGGAACACATTATCTTCCAAGAGATAGATATACAATATATGTACAGAGAAGATGCAAACAAGATATGTACAAGGAATAAGAAGAGTATTGTTACCTTAAGAAGAAGAAGTCTCTTTCATCCTGCTTAGTCTTCTTTCTAGGTTCCTTTTCTTCGGCAACTGATGCTTCATGTTTCTCCTTCCTTTTCTTTAGCTCAGGACAATGATTCTTGTAGTGGCCATACTTTCGATAGTTGAAGCATTGTACTTATGAAATGTCTTTCTCTTGATTTAGCTTCCTCCTTGAACCAAACTTCCTTTTGTTCCTAAAATTCTACAATATTTCTATGAAGGCTTGATTATCGTACTTCTTTTGGGGTTTCTCTTTTGCATTGATCCTTGATTCTTCTTGAGCATAGCAAGTCCAAAGTTCTTCAAATGTTGGATACTCCTTCCTTGTGTTCATGCTTCTGCCAAATGCATCCCACGTCTTGGGAAGACCATTGAGTACTATGTTTACCAATTCCTTCTCTGAGATGATCTCTTCAATAGCTTGTAGTTGATCTCTTAATTGAGAGATTCTCAAAAAATATGATGTTATGCTATCCTCATCATTCATATTCATGTCACAGAGCTCATTCTTCAGACTCATAACTTGTCCAATGTTTCTGACCGAGAAGAGATTTATTACGACATCGTACATCTTTTTTGATGAGTCAATATGGGTGATGTAGGGTATCAAGTGGTGTTTTATAGATTCCACTATGATACTCATGGAATTGATGTCACCATCTTTGAACTTCTCCATAACTACAATGTTCTATGGTTCCTTCTCTTTTCCTTCTTCAAACTCTGGTTCTACGATCTTTCCTTTCACAATATCCAACAATTTATTCTTGGCAAGGATGAGGTCAATCCTTGTCTTCCACACTTTGAAGTTAGTGGCTCCATATAACTTATTATCTGACTTCATAGAATAAGTCATGGATGCTTTGACTTGGTCAAACCCTAGATTTGACCATAAAATCAAACTTGATGTCTTGGTTTGCTAAGAGTACCAGGGTATGCGCTAGGCTAGGGTGCACTGAACTATCCAAAAATTAGGTCAATCCCTTCACTTAAGGTGCCTTAATGAGAGGATTAGGATTTTTTCAACTACTCCTACTGGTAACCCTAGCGACAGTGTCTTCGAAGCTGCTTCTACTAGTAACCCTAGCGACAGTTCCTCAGTGAGCTCAATATCCTAATAGCTATGTTTCCTTCCTGCGTTTAGACTGAATGAAGGAGGTGTGGACCCATAACCTATCAGAATATAAGTGGATGTGCTCATTTTACCATTAACAATATCTCTATTGTCACCCAACCATAGGCCAAATCCACCCTCCAACCACCTTAACCTTGACAAAGAATCACTCTGGAAGGAAACACTAGGATAGATAGCCAAACAAAGGGTAGCACACCTTTCCCCAAGGATAGTGCACCAACAAGAGTTGATCAGATGTTCCAAACCCTAGCCAAGAGATAGTCCAAGAAAAACATGATCTGCTAGCTGTAGAAGCTACAATGGAAGCTCTCCTGAAACCTATGCACAATACTGGGCACTGTAGTGCACACAAGTTGTTGCTCTACAATTTTGAGACTACCTGCTAGAATGAGAACTGGTCTCCTGTATTTATACTAATTCTGGCTAACTGCCTGGGTCGACTTCTCATTCTGGGTATCTTTCTGTTCAATATATATTATTATTTTTGGCCGACTTCTTCTCTTTGAGGCTAATAACCTAATATAAATTATCTTCTTTAGCTGACAAGTATTCTAGGGTTATTAGCCAACTCATTAGGGTTTCTTCTTGCTTCCTGGAGTATTCTATCCTCATCAAGTTTACACATGGAGGTAAATGCCTCCCGCAACTACCATAATATCAACAAGAGGGTTGGAGAGGAATACCAAGAGGGGGGGTAGAGAGAGAGAGAGGTGGGAGAGAGGTGATAGATGTAGGAGAGAGAGGAGATATAGTGGGAGGTAGGGGGAGAAAGGGAGAGAGGAGGGGGATATAGAGAGTGTGTTTGAGAATATGTATACATAAGTGTTCCTTCATACATAATCTAGAGCATGCCAAACATTTATTGCGAACAATAAAAAATCAAGAAAATTTAACCATTTACGCTTGTTAACATGATGTAAATGGATAAAAACAATAGTCTAGTCTTTAAGAATGCACAAATATATAAGTGTTCTAGTAATACATAATCTATGCCAATCTCATAAGAAAAAAGATCAATCATGGATTTTGATAATATAAAATCAAACAATGCGAAATCCCAGAGATACACTAGAAAACCTGACAATGAAATCAAATCAAATCACCAAAAAGGTAAGAAATTTTAAAGATAAAATGATTTTAAAAAAAAATAACAAAAAAATTCAAAAAAGGATAAATATTCCATATAAATAATATCAAACCCACTAAAATATTATTCTTACATTAAAACCAAAAAGAAGAATCAACCTACTATAATAATCATTAAACCATGTGAAATCATTATTAAACTGTAGGTCAACGATCATATCCACACAATATCATTATTAAACAAGAGGTATAGGAATAGTACACTTAGGGCTTGGGTATGGAGGGGGTTAAGGGTAGAGTATAGGTTATTCCTAGGATTAGATGGAGATAGGGGAGTCTAGGTCATGGTCTAGGTCAAGCTCTAGATCATGGTCTAGGTCTAGTTCATGGTGGAGGTCATGGTCATGTTCATATAAGTACTCGCATAAGTACTCGATTAGAACAAGAAATAAAACATAACACTCACCTTGCAGGAGAGTCTACATTTCTCTATTGACATATCTTTTATTAACTGGGAGCCCTTCCTCACCTTTAGAAGATGTTTGGATTTATTTGATGTCTATGAATGAAATAATAAAAAAAATTATGATACCTACCTACCTCCACCACCTAGTGAACCAATGCTATATTCTCCTCTCTAATCGACTGTCTTTCTCCACTCTTTCTCCCAGACCAAAGAGCCAATGATAGTATATGCTCTTAACTCTATACTTTTCTTTTTTATTCTCTTCCCTATTTTATTTTAATTTCTTTTTGTCATCCGCTCTTTCAACTTCGAATTAATTTAATTTTGATTTTAGGAACAAAATTTTTTGTCCAACACTCTGAGTCCCATTCCTACCTTTTTTTTTTTTAACAACATGATTGGCATGCACATTGATTTTATATTCCTCACCTTACCTTTCCTTTCAATGTCATTCCATGCCTTTCCTTTCCTTTCCATTCCTTTATTTTCCTTGGAATTCCATGCCATGCCATGCCTTCCCTTTGAGATAGAAGAGGTTGAGGAGTGTTCTTGGTACATAAAACTGCTTAGCCGAAAGGTTTGCACATTCCTATAAATTTTTCTCTCTAAATCACATGCATGTTCTAGGAACATACACACATTCTTGTTGGGAATGGATGAGCACCGAACCTAAGGGATTAGGACTAAAATTGTTCTAAATAATGGATAAATTGTTAGAGAACCAATATGTAGGTGAAAAGATTGTCGGGGATTTAACAAGAGGTATAATCATAGTGCACTTAGGGATCGAGTGTGGAGGGGATTAAGGATTAAGAGTCAAGTATAGGTTATTACTAGGCTTAGATGGAGCTATGGGATCTAGGTCATGGTCATGGTAGAGGTCTAGGTCATGGTCTAGGTCTAGCTCTAGGCCTATGTCATGGTCTAGGTCATGCTATAGGTCTAACTATAGGTCTATGTCATGGAATATGTCATGGTTATTATATAGGTATAGGTCATGGTCTATTCTCTAGGTATAGGTCTAGTAATTTCCATTGATTTACATGTCTAGGTCTTGCTATGTATAGGTCTAGGTATAGGTATTGACATTTCTAGATCAAGGTCATTTCATGCCCTGTAATGTACCAAACTTGCTATAGTGTGTGAGAATATGAGAGGGAGAAAGAGGAATACATAGAAAGGAGGACAAAGAGAGAGAGAGGATTTATGAGAGTGTCAGAGTCATAGAAAGGAAGACAAAGAGAGGTTTTGAGAAAGTCAAAGAATGATAATGTGAGGGGGGGAGAGAGGAAGACAGAGAGGGGGAGTGGAGAGAGGAATACAAAGAGAGTATGTGTGTGTGTGTGTGTGTGTGTGTGAGAGAGAGAGAGAG
>ML788508.1:147847-167627 GCA_009831015.1 Picea engelmannii
CTCTTCATTAAGAACTTTTTCCTGAAGAAGGTTACACTTGTCATTTTCTCAAAATCATATTTTGAAAATAGTTCGCAGGCTGCATATATACTCTCCTGCGAGAATCCTTCATTCCCGCAGGCTGCATTCAGCTTGACTACGAACTTCTCACACTGTGTCAATGGTTAGGGTTCGAACATGTTTCTAAAGGAGGAAAATAGATAAGTTCTCGATCCTTCTAGAAGGAATCTTCTAGAAGGGTGAGTTGGAGTTCGAATGGTTGACAAGATACCGACTTTCCAGATATCTTGGGATTATTCCCTATCCAAGTAACTAATCAATCTTCTCCTATATATTGAAGAGATTGCTCATGGAAAAGGTTAACTAGAGAAGATAGAAGCAAGCTAGCAAGAGATTGATTGGAGAATTGGTGCAAGACTATATGGAGGACTGATGCTACAGCAGCAAGAGACAACAACAAGGTCATCATATGTGGTTGAACTTCTTCATGCATGAGCAAGTGTGTGTGTCAAATCTAGGAGCCATCGAAAGGAGACCTACGAAATCAAGGCTCAGGTTGTAAGTTTCTCTTTCATTAATGCAATACAGTAATATGTCCCTTTCCCATAATGATGATGTCATCTTATTACATGATTCCTTGATCACATGTATAGACTAGGTATTGAATACATTAATCTGCATTTGCTGCGATTGGTTTGTGTTGTTGTGATTGGAACGACGCAAGAGCATCGAAGCAGAGCAAGGAATAACAGAGATTAAAGGAGGGCGTTCATAAGGTATGTCCACCATCCATTTCTCTTAGTTCATTTCAGTAGTCTAGATCTAGGGAAAGGGTAGTATTCTGTCACGTTTTGTTCGAGATCCAGGTGGATCTGGGGAGATTGGTCTGTGTCCGCACTCATGAATTTATCCAGAAACAGAGCTCAGGATCCTCCACTGTGTGAGAATATCTAAGACACGCTAAGGTATTCTACACGTTCAAACAGTAACACTCACTAAAAAAGAAGCCCCTAAAAGATAAGACAAGCAATCCCTAACTATTTTGAAGAACAATTATAACAACCAACACTAGAGAAACTTACCGGTGAAAATGCAACTTGAAAACGGAAGCACCCTCTGGGTATACTCTGCAAAGCGTGGCTCGATGTCTATCTTAGGTACCGCGGTATACCCCCACAGTCACCTGTGGATGTCCCTAAACAAGATTGGCAACTAGTTTTCCAACACGCGAAAAGTCATTAGGCGGGTACAGTCGATAGTCGAGTAGACCACAATGAGCAGGGTATCAAGCCCGAAACCTGTCAAGGGTATCAAGAACAAATGGTCCAAAAGAAAACTGAGGAGCTCAAATGGATTCGAGACCCACGAAGCTCCGTGGCAAATGCAAATGACGGAATCCCAAAACAAATCCTCAATATGTGTTCTCCATTATGCTTGGTCTGGCTTTGGAGGGGTTATCTCTGCTACCTTTCCTTACAAGACCTCATGTTTATCCCCTTTGTTAGAGGGGGGTCCCAGATAACTTCCACTAAACTGGACTTCTACACTCCCTATCACAGACTCCAATGTTTGGTTTTGAGTGGCCTTGGAGAGTTACATCTCCAACCTAATCCAAGGCCCTAGTCCTGAACTAGTGTATAAACCCTACAAACAAAAAGTCTAATAGATTTTTAAGTTAGCGTTGCTTTTATGGGATTTTTTACATCACGGGGTATGAAGGTGAAACTAATGATGTGTAAAGACTCAAAGCAAAAACAAATGAAAAAATCTAGAAACAAAATGCTTTTACTAAATGCAAAAATCAACAACTTTTCACACAAGAAAGACTTCTTTTCTTTTCAATTTTTCTAAGATTTCATGCAGCAAACATAAAGGAATTTCCCTTGACTACGAGCTACTTATGCTCTAAATGCACTGCAAAAACTTATGAACAAAAGACTTCTTCCTAGCTATTGATGCAGAAACACAATCTTCCAACAAAGAAGAAAATGAAAAAGAAATATATATATTTTTTATTTAAGTGCTAAATGAAGCAACAAGGGAAAATGCCGACAAGCAGAAAACCAACAAACCAAAACAAAATTCTATCTTAATGCGTAGATCGCAAGGAATCGGAGCAAAGATACACAATGGAAATCAAGAAAGCACAGACTCCTATGCTTGTCTAAAAACCATAAAACAAAATTTTTCTTTTTTATCTTTTCTATCAACTATCAACTAAGAAAAAATAGGCTAAGGGTAAGAGGCCCTAACCTACTGACTGTTCAACCCTGGGCTCAAACACCTGAGAGGATCACTTCTCACCACAGGAGGGGATGACTGCCCCACCCTGATTGAAAAGTAACCTGTCAAAGCACGCCTTTGTGACTAAAACAACACGCGTGCAAATGCGTGCTGAGCTACAAAAGAGCGCGTGTACCTGCAGGCTGCACTTGTGATGCAGGAGCATCGCTCACTCATCAAGCGAGCCAACATGAGGAGCAGAAAAGACAACTGGATAGCGCCAGCACCAAAATTTTGAAACACCCTGAAACTGTTGCGCAAGACATTAATGTATTGATTTGAAGAAGTGCACTTGTATTGTAAAGGGGACCTTGAGCCTTTAAGCTCTCGTCCTTAGTAGATAGGAAGGCATTTAATAGATTTAATGCTGTTAGATAGGAATTAATTGTAGATTTGATAGTTGTAGAATTCGAGAGGGAAAATGGAATATAGGCACCCTCCTTTGTAAATGGTAAATATTCAGATTGAAGCATTCAGAGGAGAGGAGCAAGCAGAGAACTTGTGAAGAACACCCATGTAAAGATTGAATTAGTAGAAGAGAGCCTTTGATTCAACTCCATGGTTTGTGTTGTTTCTCTGTGTTGATATTATTCTCATGACTGTTTGTTTCTATCATACATTTGCTTTGATATGATGTGTATGTGATTTCATAGTTTAGTTGAAGACTGAGAGAGAAGAGAATGAGTTTCAATTGTTTCTCTATCTAAGCCAGGAGATTCCTGCATAGAGTGCAGTTGAATTCATCCGCATAGAGTGCGTTGATGAGGCTAGACAGTTGAACTCTCATTCTCGCTCACCCTAAAGTTGGTGCAGTTTGATAGAGCGTGCAGGAGAAGTGCAAGCTGATTTGAAGTCTCCGTAGCTAGTATGAGCACAGGAAGACCGTGAATTACTGTGGCTGCAACTGCACATGATCTAGAGGACTCAACACTTTGGGAGTGATTGAGAATCGAGTACGAGAAGTGTGTGAAAGGTCTCTGAAGGATTCATGGATACCAAGCTTAGGAGGGATAGTCCCTTGTGATACCGTGGAGACAACCCAGAATAAGGTTCGAGCCAGAAGAAGCTTTGAAGCAGAAGAAATCCTCAAGGAGGAATCGATGGCCAAGGTTCGCAGGATAGATTTGCGAAATCCTGCTGACCGTCAGATCTGGGGAAAGGTGTGAGAGATTTAACCCTTAGACACGGGAGGAGTCCAGGAACCATCGGGGATTTGGACTTTGGGGTTTGTGGAGGAAAGAGTTTTATACTTGTCGAAATCGCGATTGGCGATTTCCCGAAGTCGTTGGAGCCATCGATCGCCACGAGGACACGTGGCACAGGATCTAGAGCCATCGGTATTTCGGCATATCGGGGTTCACGGAGGTAAGAGTTTCATACTCTTTGAAATCGCGAATAGCGATTTCCCAATTTAATCAGAGCCATTGACCAATATAGGGACAGGTGGCATCAGATCTCGGGAGGTCGGGATTCGGAATTTGGGGTTTTCAAATGCAAAGAAATTGTGAACGGTGAAGTCGTGATCCTGCAATTCCCGATAGAGTGGAGAGAGGAGGTGACGTGGCGAGGAATTAGCGCATGTGCATATCAGAGTTCGGGGTTCGAAGATTTGTGAGAGGAGTGAACCGTGACATTGCAATCGTTGATTTCCCAATAGGGAAATCCCCGAAACGAACGGGAGCGTTGAGCTGCGAAGGGTCCCACTGCTGTAGTGGTTGGAGTTGGCAGGTCTCACCACATATCGGGGTTCGAAACTTGAAAGGTCCTGTGGATCGTAGCAATAGAAATCGTGAATTCCCGAAACGCGATTTCTCGATTTACTCGGAAGGCGTGGGGTCCAGGCGAAAGTTCAGAGGACAGGTGGCATCGGGGATCGGGAATCGGTGATACAAGAGGTAAGTGACTTATGACATCAAAGTCCCAATTTCCCGATGGATAAAATCCTGATTAGAATAGGGAAAGCCCTGGTTAATACTCATCGGGTTTCGGGGTGTTGGGAGACCCGAATCGGTGGGTCCAGGACTCGCGATACCGCGAGGTCCGATTTCCCGATAGACCCAAGGGAAGTCATAAGGAGAGCATCCTGTGGGTGTGGAACAGTCCCGATACGGGATTGAAGAGTGATACAGCTCTTTGGGCCGAGAAAGAGGAAGGTCCTGGTGTATAGCGATCGTTCTTCGCGGAGCGCAGAATAGTTAGCACCAAGTGGTATCAGAGCCAGAAGCCTTTGCTTTCAGTAGCAGAGAAGAGAAGACATCATGCTACCAAGAAGGGAGAGACAGTCACCAGATCCCGAAGACAGGGAGGTGCGGAGAAGAGGTAGACTAGCAGGAAATGCAGAAATGGAAAGACAGATGCGAGATCTTCGAGCAAGGCTTGAGGAGATGGAGACAACGTAGAGACGTGGAGTCGGCGTTGGAGAGTTCAGTGATTCTGAAGTTGAAGAGGAAGCTGGGCATGATGAGGAAGTCACAACAGAGGATTCATCAACAAAATGATTGATCAAAGCCATTTCCAGGATGAGTTCCAAGACCAAAATGGATATCCCGACTTATGAGGGAAGTCTGGATGCAGAAGAGTTGCTGGATTGGATCTGAGCTCTTGACACCTACTTCGACTATGAAGATATCGAAGAAGATAAGAAGGTAATACATGCTGTTACCAAGTTAAAGGGACACATAGAATTATGGTGGGACGAGCTACAAGCAGATAGACGTTCCAAAGGTAAACAGAAAATTAAAAGCTGGGACAGGATGATCGCTAAGTTGAAAGCAAAATTCATCCCAAGGGATTACCAGATCACACTGTTCAGGTGCATGCAGAACCTAAGACAGAAGTTAATGACGCTGAAAGAGTACACTGAGGAATTTTATAAGCTCAACATCAGAGCAGGTCATCGGGAGAGCGATGAGGAGAAGGTTGTGAGATACCTGAATGGGTTGAGGTATGACATTTAGGATGAATTGAGCATGGTTACCATCCGAACAGTTGAGGATGTGTACCAGATGGCTCTGAAAGCCGAAGAGAAGCTGAGCCGCAAGCAGGGACAGCGAGGACGAGGCAGAAGTCAGCCCAGAGGCAAGGCAGTTTCCTAGGGGAAATTCCATAAGCCCAAGGAGGAATGGCAGAAACCTCAGGGTAAAGTTGAAAGAGGTGGAACCTCACAGAGGCAGCAATTTGCTGAGCCGAGGAGACAACATACAGAGCAGGGTGGCGGTTATGCTGATGCCAACACATTTCCTCGTACCAGAGGTAGAGGAAGAGGCCGAGGAGGAATCATCACATGTTTCACATGTGGAAAGGATGGACATAAAGCTATTGATTGTCCAGATAGAAAACCAGACAAAGGAGAAGCTCACATCACTGAGGCGCAGAGGTGTGATGATGAGTCAGAAGATGCAGACAACGGAAGATCGCTTGGGATGCATAAGATCCTTTTGACACCTGAGAAGGAGGTGGAGAGCGCAGTGCAAAGGAGCAGACTGTTCAGAACAGCTTGCACAACCAAGGACAGGAAATGCAAGGTCATAGTTGACAGCGGGAGCACCGATAATCTTGTTTCAACCGAGATGGTGGAAAAGATGGAGCTGGAAACAACTAAGCACCCGAGTCCCTATAAAGTCTCATGGTTGTAAAAAGGACACCGGACGAGTGTTACTAAACAATGCTTAGTTAAATTTAAGATAGGGAATTACCATGATGAGATTCTGTGTGATGTCATTCCCATGGATGTATGTCATATATTGCTGGGTAGACCATGGCAGTATGACCAAAATGTGGTTCATGACAGGAGAATGAACACATACACTTTGGAAAAGGATGGGAGAATCCATAAATTGCTTCCGATAAAAGATAGAGAAGTGAAGACGGAAGTAAGCAGTACCATACTTCTTATGAGTGGGAAGGAACTTCTCACAGAGATGGAGAAGAAAGAATATCCACAATTCTTTGTTGTCAGGAAGCTGAGAATTGTCCTGACAAGCACAAGAGTGGATGACCTACCAGGCGAGATTCAGGAACTGCTAGGAGAGTTCAATGATATCATCGTGGATGAACTACCTCGTTCGTTGCCACAGATGAGGAGTGTGAGTCACCACATAGACCTCATACCTGGAGCAAGTTTACCGAATAAGGATGCATACAGATTGACGCCTCAAGAGAACAAGGAAGTCAAAAGGCAGGTACAGGATCTGCTGGACAAGGGACTGGCCAGAGAGAGTCTGAGTCCGTGTGTTGTTCCAACAGTACTAAGTCCGAAGAAGGATGGAGGCTGGAGGATGTGTATAGACTCCAGAGCCATTAATAAAATCACCATCAGGTACAGATTTCCACTTTCGAGAATGGATGATCTGATGGATTGCCTGAGTGGGGCAAATTATTTTTCGAAGATTGATCTGAAGAGTGGTTATCATCAGATTCACATGAGAGAAGGTGATGAGTGGAAAATAACATTCAAAACAAATGAGGGTTTGTACGAATGGCTGGTCATGCTGTTTGTCTTGACAAATGCGCCAAGCACATTCATGAGACTGATGAATGAAGTCCTGAGAGAATTCATTGGGAAATTTGTGGTCGTGTATCTGGATGATATATTGATTTTCAGTAAGACCAAGGCTGAGCATTTGAAACATTTGGAAATTGTGATGAGGAAGCTACAACAGGAGAAGTTGCTGATCAATTTGAAGAAGTGTTCATTCATGCAGACAAAACTCATTTATTTGGGTTTTGTTATCTCAGCAAATGAGTTGAAAATGGATCCTGAAAAGGTGGACGTGATCAAGAATTGGCCATCACCGAGAAATGTTTTCGAGGTGAGGAGTTTTCATGGTTTGGATAGTTTCTACCGAAAATTCATTCGAAATTTCAGTGGGATTAGCACCGCGATGATGGACATAGTGAAGAAGAGACATAAGACTTTTCACTGGACAACAAAGGTGGAAAAGAGCTTCAATCTGTTGAAGCAGAAGATAACAGAGCAACCAATTTTGGTGTTCCTTGATTTCCAGAAGACATTTCAGGTGAAATGTGATGCCAACGGGTATGCCATAGGAGCAGTCCTAAGTCAGGAGGACAGGCTAGTTGCATATTTCAGCGAGAAGCTGGATGATGCAAAGTTGAAATACTCCACATATGATAAAGAGTTCTATGCCATCATACAGGAATTAAAGAAGTGGAGGCATTACTTGATACCCAAGGAATTTGTATTGTACAGTGACAATCATGCATTGCAGTTTGTAAGTCAATAGGAGAAGTTGAACCAGAAGCATGCAAAATGGGTAGAGTACATGCAAAATTTCACGTTTGTGATCAAACACATTTTAGGGACTGCTAACAAACTGGTTGATGCTTTGAGCAGGAAATGTTTACTGTTACAGGAGTTCAGAGTCAAGACGTTAGGTTTTGAAAATCTAAAAGACATGTATGCAGGAGATGTAGATTTCGGAGAGGCATACGAGGCAATTGAGAATCCAGTTCTCAGAGATCGGAGCCCATGGATAGATTTCATGATCCAGGAGGGATTGCTGTTTAGGGGCAATCAGCTACGTATTCCGAATTTCTCCATGAGGGAGAATTTGGTGAAGGAAAAGCATAGTGGTGGATTAGCAGGTCATTTTGGACATGACAAAACATTCGCGAAGTTGAGCGAATCGTATTTTTGGCCGGGCATGCGAGAAAATGTTAAGAGGTTTGTTGATAAATGCAGGGTTTGTCAACATTTGAAGGGTCGGAAGCAGAACACCGGTTTTATCAGCCATTACCCATACCTGAGAGACCATGGGAGGCGATTAGCATGGATTTTGTTCTGGGATTGCCGACGACGTAGAGAGGGTTTGATTCCATCTTTGTGGTGGTAGACAGGTTTTCTAAGATGGCACATTTCATACCGTGTCAGAAGACCAGCGATGCGACGCACATCGCAAACTTGTTTTTCAAAGAAATCGTTAGATTGCATGGATTGCCGAGAAGCATAGTCTCGGACAGGGATACAAAGTTCATAGGTCATTTTTGGAGGACGCTATGGAAGAAGCTAGGGACTAACTTGGTGTTTAGTTCATCTTACCATCCACAGACATATGGACAGACTGAGGTGGTGAACATAAGTCTGGGGGATCTATTGAGAAGCTTGGTGACAGAGCACCACAGCAATTGGGACAACATATTTCCGCAGGCAGAGTTCGCGTACAATGACTTGGTGAATCGGAGCACAGGAAAAAGTCCATTCCAAGTTTTATATGGGACATAGCCGAAAGGATTTTCTGAACTTAGGGAGTCAAAACAAACTGCGACTAGTAGTGATAGCGCTGAAGAGTTTGCTGAGGTGATGCAGGAACTTCACAGTCAAGTGAAGCAGTGACTGATGAAATCAAACCAAGAGTATAAGAGCAGAGCCGATCAACGAAAGAGACAAATTCAGTTTGAAGTTGGTGACATGGTTCTGGCGCACTTAAGGAAAGAAAGGTTCCCAAGGGGAACATACAATAAGCTCAATATGAAGAAGATCAGACCATGCAGAGTCCTGAAGAAGTTCGGAGAAAATGCATATGAAATTGAGTTGCCGGAGGGCATCGGAATATCTTCGATATTCATCGTGGCAGCTTTATACCGATATAGGGCTGGAGAAGCAGATACTGAAGATGAGGAACCAGTGATCTAGTGGCAGAAGAAGATGCCAACAGCAGAAAAGCCACAGATGGAGTATATATTGGATAAGCGAGTGGGAAAGAAGACCAGGCGAAAGCAGTATTTTGAGTACCTGGTGAAATGGAAGAATCACCCAGTGGAGGATGCCAGCTGGGAGACAGAAGCAATTATACAAAAGCATGGGCACACAGTGCAGGAGCTCATGGATAGGATCCCATGAAAACTTTCGAGCCGAGGAGTATGATGCAGGAGCATCGCTCACTCATCAAGCAAGCCAGCGCAAGGAGCAGAAAAGACAACTGGACAGCGCCAGCACCAAAATTTTGAAACACCTTGAAACTATTGCGCAAGACATTAATGTATTGATTTGAAGAAGCGCACTTGTATTGTAAAGGGGACCTTGAGCCTTTAAGCTCTCTTCCTTAGTAGATAGGAAGGAATTTAATAGATTTAATGCTGTTAGATAGGAATTAATTGTAGATTTGATAGTTGTAGAATTCGAGAGGGAAAACGGAATATAGGCACCCTCCTTTGTACATGGTAAATATTCAGATTGAAGCATTCAGAGGAGAGGAGCAAGCAGAGAACTTGTGAAGAACACCCATGTATAGATTGAATTAATAGAAGAGAGCCTTTGATTCAAATCCATGGTTTGTGTTGTTTCTCTGTGTTGATATTATGCTCATGACTGTTTGTTTCTGTCATACATTTGCTTTGATATGTTGTGTATGTGATTTCATAGTTTAGTTGAAGTCTGAGAGAGAAGAGAATGAGTTTCAATTGTTTCTCTGTCTGAGCCAGGAGATTCCTGTATAGAGTGCAGTTGAATTCATCCGCATAGAGTGTGTTGATGAGGCTAGAAAGTTGAACTCTCATTCTTGCTCACCCTAAATTTGGTGCGGTTTGATAGAGCGTGCAAGAGAAGTGCAAGCTGATTTGAATTCTTCGTAGCTAGTCTGAGCACAGGAAGACCGTGAATTACTGTGGCTGCAAGTGCACAGGATCTAGAGGACTCAACACTTTGGGAGTGATTGAGAATCGAGTACGAGAAGTGTGTGAAAGGTATCTGAAGGATTCAGGGATACCAAGCTCAAGAGGGATAGTCCCTCGTGATACCGTGGAGACATCCCAGACTAAGGTTTGAGCTAGAAGAATATTTGAAGTGGAAGAAATCCTCAAGGAGGAATCGACGGCCAGGGTTCGCAGGATAGATTCACGAAATCCCGCTGGCCATCAGATCTGGGGAAAGGTGCGAGAGATTTAACCCTTAGACGCGGGAGGAGTCCAGGAACCATCGAGGATTCAGACTTCGGGGTTTGTGGAGGCAAGAGTTTTATACTTGTCGAAATCGTGATTGGCGATTTCCCGAAGTCATTGGAGCCATCGATCGCCGTGAGGACACGTGGCACAAGATCCAGAGCCATCGGGATTTTCGGCATATCAGGGTTCACGGAGGTAAGAGTTTCATACTCTTTGAAATTGCAAATAGCGATTTCTCGATTTAATCGGAGTCATTGACCAATATAGGGACAGGTGGCATCAGATCCCGGGAGGTTAGGATTCGGCATTCGGGGTTTTCAAATGCAAAGAAATTGCGAACGGTGAAGTCGTGATCCCGCGATTCCCGATAGAGTAGAGAGAGGAGGTGATGTGGCGAGGAATTAGCGCACGTGCATATCGGAGTTCGGGGTTCGAAGATTTGTGAGAGGAGTGAATCGTGACATTGCAATCGCCAATTTACCGATAGGGAAATCCCCGAAACGAACGGGAGCGTTGAGCTGCGAAGGGTCCCACTGCTGTAGTGGTTGGAGTTGACAGGTGTCACCACATATCGGGGTTCGGGACTTGAAAGGTCCTGTGGATCGTAGCAATAGAAATCGCGAATTCTCGAAACACGATTTCCCGATTTACTCGGAAGGCGTGGGTTCCAGACGACAGTTCAGAGGACAGGTGGCATCAAGGATCGGGAATCGGCGATACAAGAGGTAAGTGTCTTACGACATCGTAAGTCCCAATTTTCCAACAGATAAAATCCTGATTAGAATAGGGCACGGGTTACACGCGTGCAGGCCTTCTGTAGGCCACGTGTACCTCTGTGTGTCTCGAAAATTGCCGTCAAGCAACAGTCAGGGAAAAATGGTATAAATAACCAGGTTCCCTGCTAGCTCAGGCCTTACAGAAAAAAGACAGGCAAAGAAACATAAAATCTAATCTCTTAAACTACCCAAAAACTCAACTAAATCCGGAAACCCTAAGAGTATCTTCCCCAGTGGAGTCGCCAATTCTATTGTTGGGAAATATTACCCTACAGACTAGCAAACTAGGGTTAGGCTTGCATGCAGATTTTGACCGTAAAGAAATGACCTTTTAACCTACCACCCAAAACTTAAACCCCTCTCTCACGATACATGCATGGAAAGGAACTACTAGCCTTTTTACTGATGTTTGGTGTAGATCCTCCGTTGCGCTTTTGACCTCTTGCTTGCGCGGCTCCTTCCAAAGTAATCCTGTAATCAAAACAAAAAACTATGCATGCATGCTACTTTTCTACTTGAGGGTTAGAAATTAAGCATAAATTACACAAAACACATATAACTCATGCATTGGGATGGGAAAAGTATTCTTTTATTATCTTCAAAATGAATCAACTTACAATAGAAGTCGAGACCAGCCACCGCTCCTTGATCCTGATCCTGGGCTCATCCTCTTCTTTTGTCTTCCAACTGCTTTGTGTTAATTCTCCTTAGGCTTGAGGAAAGGCTAAAGGGTTGGGACAAATGGATTCGGCAAATGGGCAGAGTTTCTTCGCTATATTTTTCCTCCTCCAAATGGTACCCCTACCCCTTCTTTTATAGGCTAGAAGGATCTAGGGTTTTGGATGAACCCTCGACCATGCATGGCTGGGAGTTTCAGTTAACTAACCCATAGCTTTTTGTCATGTCGGAAACTTTCATATTTTTGAGTTTTGTTAGGTAAACGCGGGCTGTAGTAGGCCTGATAGCGTTCACACGCATGCAGTAGTGGGTTATGGCGCGCGTACCTTTACCCAAGAGGATTTTCAAAGAGGTTGTTCAGCAAATGTTTTGGCAATGAAGGGATATGAGTTGGCCTGATGGCAGATAAGCATGTGTGGTGCAATTTAGGGTTATAACAATTTTCCTATTGTAAGCTTTTCTTTATCTGTAGGTAATTTTTATATATAACAAAAACATCTAAAATTCTACTCTTTAAATATGACTTATGCATACTAACACTTGTAGCATGCATGATATGTACTCCTCTACTAAGTGCATCAACAACTTTATTTTCTTTTCCTTTGATATGATTGATGTCAAAATCGTATTCACTTAAAAATTCCAGCCATCTTGTTTTCCTGGCATTCAATGTTGGATGCTCAAAAAGATATTTCAGACTACTATGGTCTATTCTTAATTCAAATCTCTTCCCCATGAGATAATGCATCCACATCTTCAATCCATAAACAATGGTAGAAATTTCCAAGTCATGTGTGGAATATTTCCTCTCATGTTCCTTAATATTTCTAGACTCGTAGCTAATGACATGTCCATTTTGAGTGAGGACTCCACCAAGTCCTTCCTTACTTGCATCTGTATATACCAAAAACCTTTCATTTGGGTCAGAAAAATTTAAAATAGGTGCCCTACTAAGTAATTATTTGAACAAATTAAAGTTATCTTCACACTCAACTATCCATTGAAATTTAATTCCCTTCTTTTGCAAATAAGTGATGGGATGATAAATCTTAGAGAACCCTCCTATAAATCATATGTAGTAACCAACTAATCCCATAAAATATCTCACTTCTGAAACATTTATGGGTGTTGTCCATCATGCAATGGATTCAATATTTTATGGATCGACTGTTATGCCTTGTTTTGAAATAATGTGTCCCAAGTAATGGATTTGTTCTTGGTAGAAAGAACGCTTAATAATATTGGCATAGATTTGATGTTCCCTTAGAACTTGTAACACCAACCTCAAGTGATGTTCATCCTCTTCCTTAGACATAGAATAAATAAGTATTCCCTCCAAGAATACAATGAAAAACATATCCAGATAATTTCTAAATATGCCATTCATTAATCACATAAATACAACTGGTGCATTGGTCTGTCCAAATGACACCACTACAAATTCATAATTCCCATACTGGGTCCTAAATGTTGTCTTATTGATTTTTTTTCCCTTGATTCTTACTTGATGGTATTCAGATATCAAGTCTACCTTTGAAAATATCCTTTCTCCTCTTAGATGATCAAAGAGGTAATCAATTTTGGGTGGAGGGTATTTGTTCTTCACAATGGATTTATTTAGCTGTCTAAAGTATATACACAACCTCAATGTTCCATCATTCTTTTTTACAAAGAGTACTAGTGCTCCCCAAGGTGAAACACTTGGATGTATGTACCCTTTCTTCAACAATTCTTCCACCTGCATTTTCTAATTATTT
Organism: Picea engelmannii; assembly: GCA_009831015.1. Lineage (NCBI taxonomy): Eukaryota > Viridiplantae > Streptophyta > Pinopsida > Pinales > Pinaceae > Picea > Picea engelmannii. The sequence goes on from ML788508.1 coordinate 161,244, forward strand.
CAATTCAGGTGTACTCATTCTGTAAGGTATTTTTCATACTGGGGAAGGTCCTGGTAATAATTCAATACATAAATCTATATCCCTCTTTGGTTGAAATCCTGGTATTTCTTGGAATACATATTCAAACTCTTGTAATACTGGAAAATCTTCAAGGCTTCGCCCTTTTTTATTTTTTGACTCTTTCACATGAGTCGCATAAAACTGACATCCTTTCCTAAAACATTTCTTCAGTTGTAATGATGAAATATCCCTTATAGAAATGGGTCTTGGAATCTTTTTCATATTGCTCTATTTTCCTTGTTCATGAATACATGTAAATGTCTTGTTATGACAATCTAGGACAACATGGTGTTGGTCCAACCAATCCATTCCAATTAAGATGTGATAAGATCCTAATCGAATGATATTCATATCAACAACTGTATTTACTCCATTAATATTTATTGGACAACTTATGATAGCCTCATTGATCCTTATTTTGGTTCTAGTGGCTAGCTGAACCAAACTTGACTTCCCTAGCTTACTTTTCTCCAAATGTAAACTATCAACTATTTTAGGATCAATGTAACAATGACTTTCTCCCGAATCAATTAAAATAACAATAGGTTCATTAATGATCTTACCTTCCACTTTGATCATATTGGATTAGTACTCTTCTTGTTGATATTCTATGGATACATATATCCTTCCCATGTCTTCCACTATTGTAGCCTCTTGGATGTTGTGCATGATCCTTGATTTATCTCCTCTGTGAGGGAAATCCTTGTATAGGTGATTTTCCTTGCACCCCCAACATTGGATTGTTGGTATTCCTCTTTTCCCTAAGGGATCCTCTTTCTTGGATTCCTCCTTAGCAGACTGATCTTGTTGATTTTTATTAGGGTTGTTTCTATTGGAAGGAGGTTTGAACCACTTCCTCCTCTAATCATATTTTTCCTTCTTCTTATCGTTCCAAGATTTCTATATGGATTATCTCCCATCGCCTTTCTCATATAGGTACTTATCCTTTCTAATGGTCTTAGTCAGTTTCTCAGGCTCATAATATTGAATCTTCTCTTTATAAAATGATGGCATACTACTTAAAAATAATTTTATTTTCACCTTCTCGTCTTTTATAAACCCCACATACTTTAGCAATCCCAAGAACTTATTTTCATACTCTGTCATGGTCCTTCTTCTCAAACGTATCTCAAAGAACTCTTGCATTTTCTTGTGATAGAAGTGTGTTGAAAGGTACTCCTTTTGAAAATATTTCTTAAACTACTTCCAAGTGATCTTTATCTCATTAATGTTCTCAACTTGCTTTAGATGATCCCAACATGTAGCAGCTTTGCCATGTAAATGGAGGGTAGAGATTCTTTCTTCTATGTTTGAGTAGTTATGCAATTTAAAATACCTCCTGATTCCAAGAAGACATGCTTCAACATCATCTTCCCTTTCCCTTTAACCATCAAAGGATGGTGGCGTACATTTCCTCAACTCTCCTTGCAAACTTTCCAATTCATGCCTTCTTCTTTGGTGCCTAAAAATAGATACTTATGGAATGCTTATGGAGTCCTCATATGCATAAAATTTCCTTGTTGAGTGATGTCTATGATTGTTTTTGGAACTTCTTGAATGATAAGTTATTCTGTAGTTATCTCTTCTTTCATGATATCTTCCCTCTTCCTCCTTTCTTGAGTTTGATCCATTCTTTTCGTGCTAATGCAACTGATTTAGGTTTTTCAATACTTGAGCATTTATTCAATTTTTATCTTTCATCAACCTCTTATTGACTCAGGGATGATTTTAGGGGCTAAATTTCGCTCATGGGCTAATTTTTCATGGTTTTTCCAAAAACGAGATTCGCTATTTTAAAATGATTCGCCCAAATTCTATAGGATAAAATTATTCTACCTTAAAAATCGCCAAAATTTTATAAAAAATATATAAAATTCTTAGAAATTTGAATATTTTTACAAAAATATCGCCAATCATTTATAGTTGGCATATGAAGGATTAGTAAGATTTGCCAAGGTTTCTACATTTTAAAATAAATTTCCATTCTTAAAATCATCCCTGCTCATTGTCTGTTTTGTAACTCTCCAATTCTATTTTTAGGATTCCCATGGTCTCTATTAAGGTTTCTTGTTCCCCTCTGCTCCTATGCCCATTTGATTTCGTCTCTGCATTACCAACACTGATACTTTGATCTTAGGCTTCTTTTTCATGATTGAAGGATCCCTCTCCTTCCTCCATTTATTCATTATGCATCCTTATCTTGAACTAATATGGTTATACTTCCTAATTCTGAAAAATGTGCATCCAAAAAAAAATTTTAGGCTAAAAAAAAATTAACAAGATCCCTGAAATTCGGCACAATTTGTCTGAATACTGTATCGTAATTATTTCTTTCATGAGGTCAACCAAAAATATTCAACACTTAGATTATTCTTCCATCTATTTGAACTTGGGGACTCACAGACTCATAGTAAGTCCAACACTTGGCCATTTTTCTAAATTTGTAGACTCGTGGACTCATGGATGTTCGGACTTACAGACTCATAAAATTCCAAAACTTAGACATTTTTCTAACTTTTTGACCTTGATGAATCACAGAAATTCAGACATATAGACATAAAAAGTCCAAAACTTAGCCATTTAGAATCTTTTACTAGTATATCATATGGTTGAGATTTAATATCGTGTTTACTAGATGATCTTGGCTCATCTGATGGTTTGAAAAAAATCAACGATCAGAACTTAATCAGGCATTGGAATGGACGGTTCTTAAATATTTCAGGACTTCGACACTGTGAGAATCTAATATAATACAAATCTCGAGTCATTCAAATCCCTCGAAGTGATACCTCCAAAAGTTTTCATAAAGTGTAGGATACCGATGGTTTTCAGTTAGCATTCACTCATACTCTTTCCGCCCAGTTCTTGATCAAACGACCAGGAAGGATCGTACATGATCTTGATCTACAGTTGTTAGGACTTTGGAACTCCAAGACTCTGGGATATTGCAGCTATCGATTTGTTCAACTCCCTATGAGTGATACCTATCAAAGTGGTTACAAAGTGATAGTGACTGCTTACCATCAGTTAACACCTCCACTTACACTATCCTTCCAATAGTTTAATCCAACAGTTGAGAAAAGTCTCGAAGGGATATTAGACTGACGATCTCCATGAATTATCTACCTCAGGCTTTGACACTTTCGATGGTTGGGATGTTGGACATTCTTAGAGGGAATAATATCGAAGATGATGTGGCATGTTGATGTCACCTATGGTGATGTGAACCCATGGTATTTGTGCACGTGTCACTTGGAAATTAACATGTTTGGGTACAAAGGGCATTGAATTCATGTTCCATGTTTTCCTGCATGGCACCCCAACGATATGGCATACAACACATCATCCACCAAACAGACAGTCCAGATTCCTCTGCTCCATATCTGAAGATCTCTGTCATTTCATGACTGTGGGTTTGCACTTTGTGGCTTCGACACTTTGCATCTTTCAAACTTTATGGCTTAAACACTTCATTGCTTTGGCACTTAGTGGCTTTGACACTAGTCTTCAATAATCACCAAAGTGGCGAAGTTCTGGAGTCCCAAAATTTTGATATCCTTGTACTTATCATATAATAGCTTGCATTACTCCTGAATTCCTTCCTTGATCTAAAAGCTGGTGGGATTTCATGATTTTGGCCTTTGGGATTCTTAGGACTCAAACATATTTACATATAGAGGGTCAATGCTGGATGAACATAATAAACTCTAGATATTTCACCCAAACATCCTATCAACTAGGAAAAATGATGGGATTTTGCGACTTTGGCCTTCGGGATTTCATGCTTCTACCCTGTCTCCAAGAATCACCAAAGTGGAAAAGTTCCATAGTTTTCTATCTCCCGCTTGGCTTCGATCAACAACTGATGATAGACTAGTTTGATTTAATGGTCCTTGTTTACCTAACTCCTTATCTAACAATATAGAGCTTCCTTGATTCAATGGTTTTGATTGCTCCAAAAAATCAAAAGGGAATGGTCATGATTGCACGATCCTTTACAAAGGATATCTATCTACACGGTGCTTTGTCTTCTGCATGATTTCCACAACCCTATTTATCCATAGGTTTTAGATCTCAAATACATAACATTTCATAATGACAATACCATGTCCAATATTTCCAACCCATACCATTATGGTGTCTCAACCTAAGTCTCTAATAACAATATGTAATGTACCCAACCACCCCAAGGATGAGCATGATGATCTATAACATACCCAACCACCCCCAAGCCGGCCACACCACCTCAAGAACTATGTTTGAAGATAAAATTTGAACTCTAATGTCCTATAATTATTAAATAACCATGAGATAAACATGATAGAAACAAATGAAATAATAAGTATTCATGCTATATTATAAAGAATGCGTAAACATGTCATGCATAACAATAACCAACAATCAGGCACATCAAATATACAAGTCTCATAATTATTAATTAATACATAGTGGAAATAAATATACAACCGAGAAACACATGATAGAGAGTACTTATGTTAATCAAAATGGTTCATGAACTGGCTATAGACCAAGGAAGTTCCACCCAAACATAGAAATTATTGTTCCAAGTATCAACAACAGGTCACCCTCAAGACAGGGCTATGAATACAAAAGGATGGCTCTAGGGTGTCACTCAGCTTCCCAAACAAGTCAGCACTCAATCTCTCATAGATTTCTCAACACACAACAATCCAAAGTTCACCAGCTCTCTTCTTTTCTATCCTACACAACCCAAGAGAATGGACCACCTTCTCTTCCACGTAGTTCCTCAGGCTATCTACCTCCTTCTAGGGATCCAGTGCATCTGGTTAATAATCTCAATACTATGACTCTCACGACTCACAACTATGAATAAAATTTATTACATGCCAATCCATCTCAGACATGCAAGAACTGATTCATGGCTGGAACACACCAATCACTACTACAACCAACAAAAATGGCTTCCTCCTCCATAAGTCGCTCCCATGGTCCCCTTCCAACAACAATAATGAGAGAGTGAAAAAGGTGACCATAATGGAGGGTGTGAACCAAATAATAATGAATGAAGAGAGTGAGTGGAGAAGAACCATAAGAACCCCCAAAACAACCCAAGGACTAGTTTAAATATTTACTTGCAATCAAGAACCATGTGGCACCCTCTAAAAATATCATGTAACCACTTCTATCCATTAATAAAATATGGGTAAATAAAATATGATAAAAATGACTTAGCCCCTGAAGCTCCATCTCTTGTGGAATCATATCCCCCTATATGTATTGTTCCTATCTGTATTGTAGCTAGTGATGTACTCTATTATTAATAATGATAAAAAATATTCATTTCCTAGGCACACTGGCCTCTTTTAATTATTTGGCAACTCTGGCATTTCATAAATTAAAAAAATAGATTATTTAATATGGGGCTCAAAACTGGGGTATTATAGGTAGACAGAGTGGGAGTATAGGGGGAGGGAGTTACAAAGGGGCATAATAAGTGGAAGAGAAACAAAGAGGGATAAAGAGGGAAGTAGAGAGAGAGAGAGAGAGAGATTTGAAGAGGGGGGATATAGAGGGGGAATGTGTGTGATATTTTAAGGCATGGAGAGGAATTTTCTAGGGCTTGGTCATGGTCTATGTCCAGGTATAGGTCCTGACATGCCTTTCTAAGTATAGGTCAAGGGGATTTCTTGCCTTACGATGCCTTACCTTGCAATCTACCAAACTTGCTAGTGTTTGAGAGTGTGAGAGGGAGAGAGAGTAATACAAATAGGGGAGGTAGAGAGTGAGTGTGTTAGACCATGGGAGGGAGAGTGAGGAATACATAGAGGGGGAATATAAAGTGTGTGTGAGAGAGTGGGGGAGGGAGAAACATGAAGACAAAGAGGGTCATTAGAGAGTGAGTTTCTTAGAGTGCGGGAGGGAGAGAGACAAAGACATACAAGGGGGGTTTAAAGTGTGTGTGTGTGTGTGTGTGTGTGTGTGTGTGAGGGAGAGAGAGAAAGGCATAGAAGGGTAGTAGAGAGAGTGTGGGAGGGTTTCAGAGGGAGAGACAGGAATATATGGAAGTGGGTAGAGAGATAGGTAAATGTAGGAGAGAGGGGTAGATGTAGGAGAGATAGAGGAGAGATAGTGGGAGGGAGGGGAGAGAGATAGGGAGGAGGGGGGAGAGAGAGTGCATTAGATTGTGAGAGGGGGAGAGAGCAAGACAAAGAGGATGGGTAGATAGAGAGTGTGAGAGGGAGGGAGACGAAGAAATAGAGGGGGTGTAGAGAGAGGGATAGTGAGTGGAAGGGAAGCAGAGAAGGATACATAGAAAGGGGCATAGAGAGAGAGATATATTGA
>ML788508.1:167677-216437 GCA_009831015.1 Picea engelmannii
GAGAGAGAGAGAGTTGGAGAGTCCAAGGAATGTCAAGGGGGGATAGGTCTAGGTATTTCCATGCCTTGCGATGTCTAAGTATTTCCATGTCTACGTATTACCATGTACAAGAGTGTGAGAGGGAGAGAGATAGATATATATAGGGGGGTTGAGAGGGACAATGAGAGGGATACATAAAGGGGGGTAAGATGTAGGAGAGAGAGAGAGTGGGAGGGACATGGGAATGGAAAAGAACAAATATATTATAAGAGTGTGTGCATTCTCATAGAAATGCATGCATGCTCCTATAGAGTGTGTGAAATATTAGGAATTGATGTGTGTTCCTAGAGCATGTGAGTGCTATTAATATCACATGTGGATTATTTTCAATTCAAATTTTTTTTGGTGGGATTCAAAACATGTATGCTGACCTAGTTTCCTCAAATTTAGGTTCGAGATGACAAAGCTAGTGGTTCAATATGAAAATTGATAAAAATCTCCATTTTTGTGAATACCTCTCTATATTTCTTTATTTGACGTTATTTTTCTATAAGGTAAAAAATTTAGTTCTTGATGAAACTAAAGTCATAGATAGACTCGGCTATGCAGATTCAAAATATAATATATTTTTTTAATTAATATTGTTTACTATTTTTAATCTATTTTTGTCTTCACATATATCATAATACTAGAAAATATACCTTTGTTATCTATGCTATAACATTTTTTTGGCTTAACCACTTCTCGAATGAGTTATATGTACCAATAGAGGAGTCTGATATCTATGATCTAAAAAAAAAGAAGTTGTTTTGACCATGTTAAGACCCTCTTAGCCTGCACAAACAAAATGCACTGTAATTTCACGGATATGTTGAATTTGATAATTTGAAATAAATAAAAAATAAATATTGTAAATTTCCAAAACATACACTGAATAAGAACAACAAGTTCTCTACAAGTATAGAATTTTTTGGAATGAGATTCCATAGTTAAGATACTCAACACCTACATGAACGAAAACATATACCTTATATTTTGTTGGAAAAATAAGATACCATTGTTAGAAAAAACCAAACTACACATAGTAATTCATAATTTCTATGAATAAAAGTTGTATATTTGGAAAGCTAGTTCAATTTCCTATGTTTCATCTTCATACACCATATTCAAATTCATTGTTAATATACCTTGAATAATCCCTCCAATTTAACAGATTGTTGTTTCTCCAGGTTTGCATTGCCACTAATGCGTCTTGGGAGACCATCATTATCTTGCACTCACCCAAATGTTAAGAAAAATATAAGTACTCACAAAATTTGTAATCAACAGTTTTCTACCATGTTGTCTCATTATATCTATTGAATGTGTTTTGTTTTATTTTGTTTTCTACAAGAACAAAACAATTAATTTCCATTTCATGCAATAATTAAATGTTCTTATTAATAAATAGAAATCAATGATTGTTCAAATATTTAGATACTTAAGAATTAGTTAAGATCAACTTTTTTGAATGTCTCTTTAGGTAAAGTCCATTTATTTAATGTGGATTGTAATAATGTAATTAGATGGTCTTGATTATCTTCTAGACATAAAATGATCTAACAATTCCTCTTGAATATTAATGGATATTGATCCATGGATTAATGCTCCATTGATCCATGGTATCTATTTAAAGATCATGGAGCATCAGTTGTTAATGATTGATTGCAAAAAACTCATATGAAAAATGTATTCATTTTGAAATTATATATTTCCTCAAGTGGTTGCATTCATTGGGGTCAAGGATTGTGTATCTCTTCAAAGGTTTTAACAATATAATAGATTGATGTACTAATCTTTGTTTTGTTTATGTGAGTTCTTTCTTTAAGGTGTTTGAATTGTGTGGATATACACTTTATATGAAATATGGTATTATATTCCTTATGAAAACCTACTCCTTTCATTGATAAAGATATGGAACCTATGTCACTTCATATATTAAAATAATTGTATATTTTTCTATTTGTGAGCATTTCTAAGGTAAGAGAACCCTTCCAATTCATTTAGAGTGTTGTTTTCAATTTGAAACCCTTTTTGTTTCACTCAAAATGTTTTATGCTTGACCAATATATAGCCATTTATATCATATCTGGAGGCATACCATTTTATTTTGGTTTCCTTGTTTTCTTATTCCCAACTTTATCACTTTCCAGTATGTGTATGCTATTCTCCTTGTGCATTATGTGATCTTGATGAATAAAAAATAAACTAGAATGAATTTTATTTTTCAATATAAACTCTTTATCCTATGCTTTATGTGATCTATGGAAATAAGAAACATAGAGAAAAGTTGTATTTTTCTTGTAAACAAATTGAAATCTATCCTTGATCTTATAATGTTTCGATTTTTTTCAAATATTTGCTAGCTTTTATGTGGATACATGTTGAATTATTTTGAAAGAGATAAAAACTATTTTTTGATGAGCACACACTAGGAGGTAAGGAGTTGAAAAAAAATCCCCTTTCACTTATTTATGAATTTTTTTTATTTTTTTTATATTAGATCACTTGTTTGAATGTTACTTTATTAAATCAAATATCTTGAGTTTAAGTTTTTATTTTTATTAAGTTATTTTTTAGAAAAATATCATGCAACTTTAAGTTATAATACAAATTTATTCTAAAATTTGTTTCACTTAAACTCTAAAAGTATATCACTTATAAAGTAACTCCAAAGTAGTCCCCTTATGGTGAAATCCCTAGAGGGATGATGCTATTGGATGAAGTTCTCAAAGTGGTCCCCTTATGGTGAAAGTAATCACGGGAATATGCTTTGTTAACTCCAAATAGTTAGGTGGTTGAGCATCCCAGTAGTTTTTTTAGGGAACCCAATTTTGATTGAGGAATAATGTAACGAAGATCAATAAATTTGTGTGAGAAACTATTCCACATGGATAGTATATGTCATGTCATTTCCGGTGATATATGGAATGCCACATAACTTCTCGCGGTTAGAGAGTTACGGCCATGTGAAGTTGGAAATACCTCTTGAGTTAACTAGAAGCCCCTAGAAGGTCAAATAAGTCAAAGTATTCTAGAAAATCCTAGAAGAAGTTGACTAATCAATGTGGGTGAAACTAGGATTTAATCATGGGTTAAGTTTCTTCAATAAGAAAATAATTAAAAATACATTAGATGCAACTATAAGTGGAGAATTTACTATCTGTGGATAAAGTGGTTTTAAGTGTAAAAAGTGGTTAGAAGTGAGTTATCCCTGAAAGAAGGAAGTTGAGTAAGCTGGTTAGAAGATAACACATCGAGGAAGCTACTTAGAGAAGTATAAATAAGAGAGAAAGGGTCTCTTATGAGTATGATTTTTTAGTATATTGAATATCCATTTGTGAAAGGTTATTTGGGTAGGTATTATTGATAGAGAAAGTTTGTAGTAGAAAAATTGTGGCAGAAAAATTGTGGCAAAAAATCACGGAAAAAGAATCGTAATAACATAGTTGTGTCAGCAAAATCATCGCAATAGAACCACAACAACAAAATAATGATAGAAAAATAATGACACAAGAATTTTGGAAGCGGAATCATGATAGGAGAACCACGCAAAAATAATCGTGGAAGAAAAATCACCGCAACAAAATCACGGAAGCTGATTTGACAGCTACAAAAATTTGGCAGTTCGATAACCACGTCATATTTTCATATTGGAATTATTCCAATTGTTGCATTGTATGGTATAGGTTTTGATGATTTCTATAAGATTAATGGTATGGTTTTGGCACATGGTTTTGTGTAAGGGTTTATGGTATTTGGTTTATGCAGAGTATGGTGTATTGCTAGAGGTATCTTGTTGGTTAACTTGGTGATATTATGCATTTGGTTGAGAGATGACTTGATGATTGATCTTTCTAAGCTGATCATATTTGGATGATCAGATTGATGAGATGGGTTGAGGTGATAGGTTGTTTTGAAAGGTTGTGATGTGCATAGTTGATGCACTTGTCTTGGTATATATTGTTGGTACATTTTGACATATTTACTTTTGTCTACAAGTTGGGTCTTGTACTTGAGGGTTGAATTCCTCACATCTCAGTTGTTGTTTAGATATGTAGGATGGGTCATGCAATTGAGATTTGGAGCTCCCTTGGAGTTGGTTCTTTTTTCAGTTTGTGTTGATAGAACCTGAGGTTGTAATCTCCTGTAACATATAATACAAAAATATTAAACATATATCTGGTGCTCTTTGTGTTCATTATTGTGATGGTACAAATTTATTTATTGTTGATGTATGTTTTTTAGATATGTTTACATGCAAGAAACTAAGTGTGAATGGAACTAATTATCAAATGGTTATTTCTAAATAAAGTTTTAAAAGAAGTGTAAAAAGAGCCTCACATTAATTCACCCCCCCCTCTCATTGTGGTTGGTGTGTCCAACAATTGGTATCAAAGTAGGCCTTCACTATAAGATTGACAAGATTGAAGGAGATCCATGGACATGCAAGTGGAAGAAGGTTGTGTAGAATCATCTAACAATTATCTTATAGATGAAGAGTAATATGTGATGAAGGTTAAACATAAAGTTTTAGATGTGTGAGAAGAAGAAGATGATCGATATACTTTTGATCTTGATTTTGATGAATACATTAAAGAATCCCTTGAAAAGTACTAAAGACATACCATGGCACTAATAAAAATACTCATGAAACAAGAAGAAGAGATCAAGAGACTAAATAATGATATAATTAGTTAAGAAAAATAAAATAAGAAGGTAGATAATGAGCTTAGCAAAATCCTTGAAGTCAATGTGAATATGAAGAACCAATTTGAGAAGTCAAAAAGTATCATGAACAACTCAACAATCTTGTATGAAATATTGAATAGTCAAAGATCACCAAATGATAAATCAAGTCTTTGATAGAACAAGGAAGAAACACACTTCAAATCTAGAACTTCTAAGAAGCATGAGGCAAGTCCTTCATTCTCAAAAGGTGGAACCAAAGATGCAAGTAAAGAACCTATACAAAGAAAGAAAATTTTCAAAATGTCAAAACAAGTAAGACAACAAGAATCCATATTTAGACCTCAACGCAGATTCAGAAGAGAGACACCTTCAAGGTGGACACCAAAGCAAAGGTATGAAAACATTTTTCATGGTCACTGCTTCTCATGTAATAAATATGGTCACAAAGATTTGGATTGCAGACATGATGCAAGGAAATATGTTGGAAGGTTCCATACAATTCTAAGATGTTGGAGATGTAATCAAGTGGGACACATTGTTGTTCATTGTCACACCATGAGATGTTACAAAAACAATGGGTCTAGCCACAAATCTCAAGATTGTTGGAATTCAGGGAGACGATCAATGATGAGTGCTTCATATTACATGGAAAGAAGAGAACATATAACTTGGAAGTAAGATAATGTTGAAAGGATGGAAGTTCAAAGTAAAAGTATAGAGAAATCATGACACTCTAAGAAGTGGATGAAGAAGACTGAACCACCAGACATGAATGAAGGAATAAAGAATCAAGAAAGCTCCTCTCTTTTTGAAGCATATGCAGGATCCTGTGGGACAAGTCATGTGCATACTTGAGGTGATATATAGAAAGGTCATGTACACATGCGCATTGTCTGTGGAAAAAGTCATGTACATGTGGAAAAATCCTCAAGAAGAGGAGTGTATAGATGAGTTGTAGCATGGTGTGATGGTATAACTCTATTTTATAGGGTATGCCATGGTTTGTTGCAGTTTTTCATGATTATATTATTGCATGTGTGTTTGATGTATGTATTTTGATTACATATGGTTGAGTGTTGAATCTTATATCTCTTGGATGCATGGTACAAACTTTAGTGTGTCGAGTGATGCATTCCTGATAAAGGTATATTGTTGATTATGTTCTTAGTGATGTTATGGTACCTTGTCTATGAGATATATCATGATTATGTGATGGTAGCTAGAGATATATCATTGATCTACTGGGAAAGACTTTCAGTATATGTTTAGAGGTACTATTGGATACTTAGTACCTACTGTAGTGAATGGTTTTTGAGGCAGATCTGTCATGGTACATGGGTGGTACATATGTGAGCTCCATTGATATATCTTATGATGTTTTTTTAGAGGCATATTTTTTGGATGTCTTGGTGCATGCATCTGGCATGTGGTTGATCTACATATTGGGACATGTATTTGATGATTTAATGAGGTGGTTATGTTGTACATTATTGATGAGTCATAGATTGATCTATAGTTGATGCATGATTGGTACATACTTGGTACATTAGTTGAGGTACTTTCTAGCAATATTATTGGCACATGGTTTATGGTTGATATGGAATATATGTATGGGAACACATCTTGATTTTGGTACATCTTGTTGAGGTTTGGTGCATGGTTGATGCACTTGTAGATGGCATATGATTGTGGGTGATATCACTTGGTTAAAATACACCATTGATATTACTTACTTAGTATATACTTTGGTACATGATGTATGGGATGATATAGTTGAGAAAATTTTTATGAGACTTGGTTGATACATTGATTAGTTCTTGATGTTTGAGATATATTTCTTGACACATGGTTTGTGGAACTTGGTTTATGATAGAGAAACATCGTGAGTGATATGACACTTGTTTGAGGCAAATGGTTGGCATGTTGTATGGTTGATGATGTTATTGATGATATTGATACACATTTGGCACATGGTTAATGGTTTAAGTGAATGGTTGATGTGAATTATTGGCACATGATATGGAACAGGATGTACATGGTTTATGGTTTGTTCATGATTCGATTCATTGTTGACATATCATTTGCTTCATGGTTGATGCATGAGATAGTATGTATGATTATAATGCACTTGATGTATGGTATGACACAATTTTGTATGGTTGATGCTTGGACAGGTCCAAGGAATTTTATAGGAAGAGCATGATATTCTTGATGTAGTATTGTTGATAATTTGATCAATGTTCCAGTAGATAAAGAACATTCACAGTAGAAGAAGAATACAATTGTAGCATATTTTTCATAATGATTACCTATCATGTCGCAAACAAGACAAAGGGATATATACCCACAGAGAGAGTTATTTTTTTTCCATTGATTGGTTATAGAGGTATGATCCCAGGAGGAGAGATTCATCAAATGCATAAACAACATCCCACATGACAGTGCAACCAGGGATAACAACCTGAGGGATAGTTTAGTCTTTTGGAGCAACCCCAAAGAGATATACCCTTTTTGCATTGATTTAAAAGGGGGAGAGATAGTCACATTGATGTGGCGAGATGAAAATTGATGAGTGATGGTCATAGAGGGAGCCTGAAAATTTCCATGTCCAAATGTTGCCATCAATGATTGGTGTTGGCATTAATGTTGGTGTTTCCATCAATGCCAAATGGGGAGATTGTTGTAGTATGTTGTCATTGATGTCAAAGGGATGATATCAAGTATTTTCATAGTGATGTGTTTATATCATTGATATATTGATTATTGGTTATATGGTCATTGATGTAATTACTGTCAAAGGGTTGGTTTCAAGTGGTGTCATAATGATGTGTTGATATTAAAGGGAGTTGTATCATTGATGTCATGGCATGGTTGATAGGAAGAACCAAATAGATAAAATCCAAAGTGGTTCTCTTATGGAGAAATCCCTCACAAGAAGACGCTCTTGGATAAATTTCTCAAAGTGGTCCCCTTACGGTGAAATCCCTCGCGGGAAGACGCTTTGTGAAGTCCAAATTGTTAGGTGGTTGAGTAGCCCAACAATGTGATTAGGGAACCCAAGTTTGATTGATGAATAATGTAATGAATATAAGTGAATATGTAGGAGAAACTATTCCATATGGATAGTATATGTCATGTCATTTCTGGTGGTATGTGGAACATCACATAACTCCTCACGGTTAGAGAGTTATGACCATGTGAAGTTGGAGAACTCTCTTGAGTTATTTAGAAGACCCTAGAAGGTCAAAGAAATCAAGTTATTCTAGAAAGTATTAAAAGAAGTTGACGAGTCAAAGTGGGTAAAAATAGGAGCTAATTATGGGTTAAATTGTTGCAATAAGAAAATAATTAAAAAAAATTTAGTTGCAAACAGAAGTGGAGAGTTTACTATTTGTGGATAAAGTGGTTATACGTGGACAAAATTGTTAGAAGTGGGTTAGCCCCAAAATAAGGAAGTTGGGTAAGTTGGTTAGAAGATAACCACTAGAGGATGCTACTCAGAGAAGTATAAATAAGAGAGAAAGGGTCTTTTATGAGTATGGTTTTTGAGTATATTGAATATCTGTTTTTGAAAGGTTATTTGGTGAGGCATTATTGATAGAGAAAATTCGCGATAGAAAAAATCACAGCAAAAGAATCACGGCAAGGGAACCGTAACAATAGAGTAGCAGAAGAAAAATCATGACAACATAATTGTGGAAACAAAACTGCAGTAGAAAAATCATGGTAGAAAAACCATGACAACATTACCACGACAACAAAATTGTGATAGTATAATCGCAGCAACAAAACTGTGACAACAGATTTGAAAGCTGCAAAAAGTTGACAGTTCGTAACCACATCAGATTAGCATATTGGAATTGTTCCAATTGTTGCATGGTATGGTATAGGTCTTGATGATTTCTATAGGATTAATGGTATGGTTGTGACAGATGGTCTTATGTAAGAGTTTATGGTATTTGGTTTATGGGGAGTATAGTGTATTACTAGAGGTATCTTGTTGGTTAACTTGGTGATATTGTGAATATGGTTGAGAGTTGACTTGGGGATTGATCTCTATGAGAATATCAAATGTAATTTACCCATCCACCTATGCCAGGTCATGCCACTTAAAATGTTCATGCTCATATACCATATTGTAGCAATCTCAACCACCTGCTGGGATATTCCATGGAAAAATTTTAGAATATATAATTTTTTTTAAACATATACAAATACTCTGAGGAGATGCCCAAATTCATGCAGAATAATGGTAAAAAAATACACAAACAACTCACACCGACAAAAACCATGAAATTAAACACTTAAATAATAATCTAGCAAGTAATTTAAACAGAATTGATACTTATATTTGATAAAATACCTCCAACTGTGTGCATACCTTCCGTGATCCTTGCAGCCTTAGACCACGCTTCTCAGAACTCTTAGCAGTGGATCACCCCTGAGGTGGGACTAAAATCCACCCAGGTAATGGGATTCCTAGCTAGGATGATGTATCTCAGATAACATGAACAACTCCAACAGGTTCCAACTACAACTAACAACCTACACTCTCACATTCCACACATGCATGTCCCACCCCAAGAAGTGTTCCCCTTCTCTTCTCAATAGTCCTTTGGATGCCCCACTTCCATTTTAGTGCTTCAAAAATAGGTCAAACATGAAGTCTTAGAGAACTATAGTTGTAGTTGGGATCCCTCAAGAAATCAATTCCCATCAATTATCTCACTTGAAGAGAGTTTCTCACAGGCCTGAAAAATCTCCTTTTCGGTCTCCCATGATCCTGAAAACTCGCCTCTTGAATCCCACGATCCTGAAAACCCACATCTTCAGTCCAAATCTTAAGTCAACCAGGTGCAGGTGGTGGTAGCAACAACATTCAAGGTAAAGTGTAGGTGATCACAACAACTAACTTCAGGTAAGGTGTCGCATTGGATTGGGTAAGGTACAAAAATGAATCAAGTAATTTATAGGTGATGGTAGTAGCAACCTTTGGGTAAGACACAAGTGCTTCTCATAATAGTAAAATATGGGTTACTGCTGAAGGAGTCCATGGAGGATTGAGAGGTCTGAATGATGGAGGGAATGCCATAATCCCTCCATGCACAAAGCCCAAACTCTTTGTATTCATGTCCCGAATAGGACACTTGTATTCATGAAGCTTCATGGGATCCACATGTAATTCACTCCATTCCCATAGGAACTTAGGATAACATAGGTTATGTCCATACCTTAGTCATTAGGAATAATATTATAATATTCCTTTGGAAATAATCCCTCTAGCTTAGCCCCCTTTCTAGGCTCTTAGCTCCCCCCTTTCCCTTCCTCGTGGATTTTAGTCCCCCATACTCTTTATTGTGGTTGGTATTCACATAGATATGTGTTTTATTAATGACATGAGTGTTTACATATACAAAATTAGGCTCACTGGTTGTTAGCATCTAGGATCTTCGGCCTAATAATCACATAAGCCTTTTTGCCTCTAATAACTTGGATCACCAAAATATAAAACATATTCCCATTTACAATTGGGGATTGGTCTTGGGATATTACATTCCCCTCCCCTTATTTATGTATTGTCTTCAATGAAATATATATACACATTTACGAGAAAAAAATTCAAAAATCCTTAAAAAGATGTGGGTATTATGCCCACATAGCATCCTCATGCTCCCAAGTTGCATCCTCAAGATCGTACCAGGTCCATTGGACCTTTACTAGCTTTATGGATCGATTCCAGAGTTGCTTGATCTTTTAGTCCAGTATGCACACCAGATGCACCTAAAAAGTGCCTTCTTGCTCCACCTGGATCACATTTTGATCAATAAGATGATTATCATTAGGTATATACTTTTTGAGAAATGATACATGGAATACATTACGAATAGACATTGATGTAGTAAATGTAATCATATATTTTGCAGGCCCAATCCTCTCTAGGATTTCGAACAATCGACAATAACGAGCTGCCAACTTTGAACAATTTCCCAACTCCAGGGAACTTCTATTGTTCGTCACTTTCAAGAATACATGGTCACCCACTTTAAATTCCCTATGAGTTATGCCCTTATGAATATAGATTTTCTTTCAATCTTGAGCAACCTTCAAATTTTGTTTTATTTTTGAAATTTTCTCTTCCATTTCCCTAAGTAATTAATGGCCTAACCACTGCTCTATCTGCTGGGTTATCCCAACTTACCGGTGTGTTGCATGTTTTTCCATAAAGTGCCTCAAATGGGCTCATCTTTAGAGATGCTTGGTACCCATTGTTATAAGAAAAATCTACTAAGTGTAAGTAATCTTCCCATTTTTATGGTTTATGCATCACATACATCCTCAATCACTTGACTCGCCCTCTCTATTCTTCCATCATATTCTAGATGATAATTTGTGCTAAAATTCAATATTTTTCCAAATCCTTTAAACAATCCTTTTTAGAAATTTGATGTAATTTTTGGATCTTTGTCAGATACAATTATCTTAGGCATACCATGCAATCGAGAAATTTCCCTCATATAAATGTCAGCAACATTGGTTGCCTTGTGAGTGAGCTTTACTAGAATAAAATGGGAAACTTTGGTAAGCTTATCCACCACTACCATCATAGAATCATGTTTTGTGTTTGATCTGGGCAGTTTGGTCATGAAATCCATTGTTATAACTTCCCATTTCCACTAAGGGATGGGTAACGTTTGTAGAAAACTAGTTGGGTGTCTATGATCAACCTTGACCTTTTGACACTCCAAAGATTTGGAAATACACTCAACAACTTCCTTCTTCATGTCTGGCCAATAATATTGTCTCTTGATAGATACACTAATTTTTTGATATCCTGGGTGCCCAACATAAGGTACATTGTGCATTTGTCTCAATATAATATTTTTCAGTTCTTGGGAATTTGGTACATAAATTATTCCTCTGTACATGATAATTTCATCATTTCCCATCTTGTAATCTTCAATTTGTTGTTGCAAAATACCTTGTTTCACTTTTGTTATTAATTCCATGTATTGCAAATCTAATTTTTTGACCTCTAAGATTCTAGCCTTTAGATATGATTGGTACATTCTAATGGTTGTATCATGCAACTCATGCGCCCTTATGCTAAGTTCATCATATACCATGTCTTATTTCCCTTCGATATGCTTTATATCAAAGTGATATTCACTGAGAAATTTCTTACCACCTTCTTTTCCTGGCATTTAGAGTTCGTTGTTCAATTATATATTTCATACCATTATGGTCTGTCCTCAACTCGACCCCTTTCCCTATGAGGTAGTGCCTCCACATATTCAAGGTATGAACTATGACTTCCAACTCCAAATCATGAGTATTATAGTTCCTTTCATACTCCTTCAACTTCCTTGATTCATAACATACAACATAACCATTTTGACCGAGGACTCCACCAATCCCTTCTTTACATGCATCAATGCATACAATGAGGTCTTCATTTGGGTAAGCAATCCTTAGTATTGGAGCATTGGTTAATAAATACTTCAAGCCTTGGAAACTCTTCTCACACCCCAATATCCACTGAAACTTCACTCCCTTCTTTTGCAAGGAAGTGTTTTGGTGTGAAAACTTTTAGAATATTGTAATAAATATTATGTAGTAGCCCATAAGGCCCATGAATGATATGAAATATGTCACATTCTTGGGTTTTGACCATCCTATAATGGCCTCAATTTTTTTCAGGATCCACTGATATCCCTTCCTCTAATATGATATGTCCTAGATAACAAATTTTCTTCTGATAAAATAAGCACTTGGTCAATTTGGTATACATATGATTCTCTCTGAATACCCGTAGTACCATCCTCAAGTGTTCTTCATGCTCTTCCTCTGAATTAGAATATATAATAATTTCATCTAAAAATACAATGAAAATCTTATCTAAATATTCTCTGAAAATACCATTCATTCAACACATGAAAACAACTAGTGCATTTGATAACCCAAATGGCACCACTGTAAAATCATAATGCCCATACCTTGCTCTAAAATCCATCTTATTGATGTCTTATTCTTTAAGTCTTACCTGATGATAACCTGACCTGAGATCAATCTTGGATAATATTTTTTCATTCTTCAACCGATCAAATAGGTCATCGATCCTTTGGAAAGGATACTTATTCTTCACAATTACCTTGTTCAACTACCTGAAGTCCATGCAAAGTATCTATGTTCCATCCTTCTTTTTCAGAAATAATATTGGGGCACCCCAAGGTGACACACTTGGGTATGTATACCCCTTCTTCAGAAGCTCTTAAAGTTGAATTTGCAATTCCTTCAATTCTGGTGTACTCATCCTGTAAGGGGTCTTCGATACTAGAGCTTCTCTAGGCATCAAATTGATGGAGAAATCAATTTCTCTTTTAGGGGGTAATCTTGGTATCTCTTTAAATACATCCTTAAACTCTTTTAGGAATGCATAATATTCAATATTTGACTCCTTATCTTTAGGTGTCTCTTCCATATGAGCTACAAATATTTGACACCCGTTTCTATAACTTTTGTTCAGTTGCAATGTTGAAATTTATCTGATAGTTTATGCCCTAGGTATTTCCTATACTATCCTTAGGTTTCCTTCCCCATCCCAACAAGTAAATGCCTTATTATAACAATCTAGGATAGCATGGTGTTGGTCCAACCAATCCATACTAATTACACAGTCATAGGAACCTAAAGGAATGATGTTCAAATCTTCCTTAATTCTCAGTCCATTCATTTCCATTTGACATGACTTAACCATATTGTTAATTTTTCTTTTGGCTCTCATAGCCAACTGCACCAACCAACATTTTCCATGATTTCTTCTTGGAAAATGAAATCCTTCCACCATCTTAGGATTTATATAACTATGACTAGCTCCCAAATCAATTAAAATAACAATGGTTTGGTTATTGACCATACCTTCCACTTCAATCATATGTGACTCAAAATAATCTTGTTTGTTGTCTAGGGTTGCATAGATCCTAGGTATGTTTCTGTTGAAGACTTTCTTAAGAAATCAAACAATCACCTAGGACACAAGATGATTATTTTTTATGGAAACTATTTATTTTTTACGGATTTTGTTATGTCATCTTCATAAGAAATCAAAGATTACATATTGCTAGATTTTTATTGATACTGATCATGTAAAAGGAGAGCACAACGATGCAGGGGCATGTTTAAAACAAGCACTTCCAAGGTATCAGATGAACCTCATGCCAATCGATTTGAATCCTGTGATCAAGTTGTTGAATGGTGAAAACTGGTGCTAAGCCATGAAAACAATATGTCAACATATGTGCACAAGTGTGTCTATATATACATGTTACACTTGTACACATGATATTTTTATTCACATGATCAAATTTATATTATCTTCAAACATTTTCTTGATAGATTTCAAGTTAACAAGTTCTTGTCTTGTGTAGGTTTTTTTGGTATGTTGGAATCCAAGATGTAAATAGATCAATCCCATAGGAATCTGGTACAATACATGGGACATGGAAAATTAATTCAGTTAAAACAAAATTCTATCAAAATGTGTTTTCATTTGATAGAAGAAATGAGTCTTTTTTTTGTTCAGTAGAGGACACATAATCCATAGAGATTTGTGAAAACGAAAATGCGGAATATGTTAAATCATGGAGACATACTGAACTTAATATAAAAGGGAAAATGCCACTTGAAATCTCAAAGGATATGGAATCAAATGAAACTATAGTGTTAGTTGATGGCGAAAGAGTTTATGATCTTGTTAGAGAAGGTAATTTTTATGTTACAATTGTTTGAAAATGTATTTGCTAAATATTTAAACAACTTGTGGAAGTACTTGTAAGTTGGATATATAAAATTTATATATATAGTAGACGAGTTTAATGGCATGTGCATGTGTTCTAATCTAACACAAACTACTTGTTGGAGCATTTCAAATTATTTGTAGGAGATGTCTTTGTCATGGTTGCACTTGTAGACAACATTGAAAACGTGAAATATTATTTGATGCGATGCACACAAGAAAATATGAGGTTATTAGAATATTTTGATGATAACAGTTTTATATATGAAAGAAGATCCATCATATTGAAAGGATATTTTTTCAAGAAACCCATAAAATCGATAGTCATCTTCACTTTCAATACTATTAGTCAGATGTGATAAGTTGTCAATATAGGCACGTGGTATGTGCAACACGCATAAAGTTAATACAAGTTCAATCAAGAAAAACAAAAGTTAGAAAATGGAAAATGTCCAAAGTCGATCATGAACGAATAATTAAAGATGGCATACCATTAGGATTTCTTTAAACAAGTGATGTATACATTCCATAAGTTATGAAATGAAATGAACAATGGTTAAAATTTAAGATAAGTTTGATATAATGCATACACATGAAAAATGAATCAGTGGAAGCTTGAGAAGTACATAATCTCTAAAAGAATGTTTATTCAAATATCCATGCAATATATGCTTGCATTTATATTTTCATAGATATAACATGTTAGAAATTGCTAAAACGTATTTGTCAATATTCCACCCACTTACACAATGTTAATATGCCACCCACTTATTGTATGATTTGTCAGGGTGTCATACAACTCAACTCAAAAATTCTCAGTCACTCAATTTTGAACATGTCATTTTGCTTACTCACTCGTGAACTTGACTTAGTGGTAACATCAAAACCTAACTTAGTGGGATCAATTATCAAAATATTTGGAATGTTTTGAAGTTGGAGCTTACCCACATGGAGACTTGGAAGTAATCATTCCTAGTTCTAGCATATCATCTATGTACTAGCTCATTTTTAAAATTTAATTATAAATTTATTATTTACATTTCCAATTCTATTTTTCTCTTAAACACCTCTTCCTTCCAATGTGACTTCATGTCATTTAAAATTCTTGTTCAACCCAGGGTAATCAATTTCATATTATAGTTTTGGATTTGAAAGTCTAGATCTAGGGTTGGATTCTCTTGGAGTGTTATCCTTCAATAAAACACTCCATTATTGTCATATGGGTTTTCTTGTTATATTAGTATTGGCATTTGTTTTTTTTAATAGAACCAATTTGTAGACCTAGAGTGTTTAAGGTTGTAGCCATTGCAATAGATTATTGTCATATGGGTTTTCTTGTTATTTTAGTACTGGCGTGCATTTTTTTTAGTAGAACCAATTTCTAGACCTAGAGTGTTTAAGGTTGTAGCCATTACAGTCCATTATTGTCATATGGGTTTTCTTGTTATTTAAGTATTGACAATTTTTTTTTAGTAGAACCAATTTGTAGAACTAGAGTGATTAAGGTTGTAGCCATTATAATCTATTATTGTCATATGGGTTTTCTTATTATTTTAGTACTGGCATTTTGTTTTTTGGTAGAACCAATTTCTAGACCTAGAGTGTTTAAGGTTGTATCCATTACAATATAGTATTGATGTTGTCCGATTTTGCTAGAGTAAAAATGTAGACAAATCTATATAGCTCTAGTTTTGTAATGCTTAAGCTAGTAGATATATCAATTATATGTAGGATTTATTCTTATTCTTGTGTTGGTTTTGCTTTTCTTTTCTAAACCTAAAAGGTTTCAGGGTTGTAGGAATTACACTAGAGGGTTATAAGGCGTGTCAATCTTTCTATTGATTCCAATATTTAATACGATATCGATCACCAAGAACATTGGTTTCACATTCCTTGACTTGCTCATGATAAGAATTTGAATATTGTATATTCTATTATTTTAATTAGTAAACCAAATACTTGAATATTTGAAACCTATGATTCTTATGGCTTGACCAAGAAAAATAACAACACAATTTTGCATCAAAAACTAGATTGTTGTTATATTTTTATTGATATACATGTATAAATTGAGAGAATACAATATATGCTATGTCATATGCTCTGATTTTGTTTTCACTAAACACTTATTTGTTTTAAGTTGATAGGATATAGTATATAGGATAATATTGTGTAGGAATATAATATATGATAGTCCATTAATTAGGGATAATTTTAGTATAAATGATATGTTAAAAATAATAATATCTCTCTAAGGAATATTAAAAATGTATATGTATTTAAACTTGAATTAAAAATATAAAAATAATCCATGGAAAAAAATAGGCAAACCCTAGATGCTTGGTATGAGAAATAGTGGAGATGCACAAGGGAGAATTGTTATCTTTGTGTAGTGATTATGCGAAAAATGTTATTTTTTATGGTAAATAATTTAGTATATTGTTTTATCTAATTGAACATCATATGTGTGATTATCTATACAAATACTAAGTTGCAACAATATATTGATTGATAAATTAGTCCATGTATTCTTGATATAATATGAAAATAAGGGAATTTCTTGCCTTGAATCTATATATTGTAAAAGGGTAAAAAAATAAAATCTAATACCTTTCCCTTGATCATGTTCAAGTTGAGGAATATATTAATACATATCCTTCTAAAGAGATATTTTCGCTAAGATAACACATCGAATTGAACAAGAGATTTGGTTGCAGTTCAATGGATATGTCCATGGGTTAGATAATTTCCCTCACAAACATTATTTTTTATTTGAATTAATCATTGATCTTTTAGAATTTAATCTATTTTTTGTTTATATGTACAATTATGTAAAACATTTCTGTATTGATGTATGATAGATGTATCAAAATAAATATATGCATTTTTAGTAATTCCCTATATAATTGAAACATCATACAAATTCCTTATAATGAATACATTATACTTGTAATGAATCAAATAAGATAATATTTTGTGTTCAATATGGAGTTACTAACCCATGATCACTTATGCATAACATGAATCCAATCACTACTTAGTAATGAGTGTTTTCCATATATATTAAATTACACTAATGTCTAGTCATAACAATATGCTTTTACATACCCATCAGCTTATATAGGGTAATAATATAAGTATATAGTATTATTATAATTATATATAGCACAATAATATAAGTATATATTATTATTATCATATTATCTTATATCAGTTCATGTGATATTAGTCTCCCATGACTAGCAATTGTTTTACACCACTTCATTAATCTTCTAGTGAAAAAAAAACACTTATCAATAATCCTCTAGTGAAGATGCACCATTAACCACAAGCACATCATAGGAAGAAAATAAAAGGGACACAATATTTTATCAATATTCATCTAATTTTGTATGAACATTCACCATTAACATAAACAAATGAACATTAGAAAGAAAAAAACACAAGAAAGAAGAGCACACAGATGTTTAGTGGTAGAACCCTTGTTATACATAGGAAAAACATTTATTGTAAAATATGAACCACTTCATTAATCTTTAAACATGTTACAATAAACCTCCAATACTTCTCAATAATAGAATTCTCTATGAACCTCTATAGTGAGAAGAACACTTCACATGATGGATGAGGAATAAATGAAATCTCACCTACCAAACAACTTAGGCACCTATATTGAAGAACCACTTAGCTGTCTATTTTAAGTCAAATTTTTTTTTATCAATATTCGGCCCTTGTAGCTCCATAATTGAAGGACAATGAGAAGCAATACCATACAATTGAGAAATAACATGTCACTCCTTCCAATATGGATAATACTTAAATTATATTATTATTATCTATAATTTATGAATGAGAATTAACCAAGAAAAATTCAATTGACCCTATCATATTATTTCAACGTGTGAACTTTTAAGATCATAGTAGTTAGTTTCTTCAAATGTATGAGCTTTCCAATAGAAAGTGTACACAATTTCTATTCCAGTTGCCTCCCTCAATCTTTCACCATGTCTTAAGAAGAAACTTAAATCACCACCAACCACCACAAATTCCTTTTAAATACATTGGCAATCACATAAGTACTCGCAAAATCCTTTTCTTACAACATAAGGATTATAAATATTCAACATAGAAAATAATAGAAGAAAAGAATAACCCGACTCTAAATACTCCAATTTAGTCCAACTACACAAGTTAAGAACTTCAACCTTTACAAGGTGATGCACTAATTCCAATATGTGATTAGCCAACCTAATTTCCCTTCAAAATCAAGAGCACCAAAAGACCTTTTTTTTTTAGAAAAGGTGACAATATACACATAGATTTGTCCCCTTCAATCATAGTTTCCTACAACAATACAACAATAGAATGTTTGTTTTAAGTAACTTAATGAACCAATCGATGGGAATCTTCTTTTGTGGAGCAACCAACCCCTTGACCCTAGAGCCATCACTTTCTATATGAGCCTCTATAGTGATAAGACCACTTCACATGATGGATGAGAAATAAATGAAATCTCACCTACCAAGAAACTTAGGAACCTATATTGAAGAACCTCTTAACTGTCTATTTTAAGTGAAACAAATAGTTCTCAATATTCCTTTAGTCTTCTATGAATAGGCACCATTAACATAAGAAAATCATAAGAAGAAAATACAAGGGAAACAATCATTTATCAATATTAGTCTAAATTTCTATGAACATTCACCATTAGATTTTAGCGTAAGCAAGTGAAAATAAGAAAAAAATTATAAGAAAACACAAGAAAGAAGAACACCAAGATTTATTGTGGTAAAACACTTATTATATATACTGAAAACATTTAATGTCAAAGATAAACCAGTTCATTAATCTTTAAAAATGTTACAATAAACCTCCAATACTTCTCAAGCATAGAGCTCTCTATGAAAGTTTAGATTCTAATTTTAAGTAAAATGAAGCACAAGGAGTTCCCATTAACTCTAATTACACTCTTTAGATATGCATAAATTCCCCACTCATAATAATCACCACTGTAAATGCCATCTTAATGACACTAAATAAATCACCTAAAGGAGATATTGAATAACATTACAACATACTTAACATAATATCTTAAAATAATTTACAACTATCAATGAAGTACCATCCCAATTTGGGATGAAATCCAAAATGGAATTATTTATAGAAATAAGGTTTGGCTAAAGAAAGTAGCTCAAAGTTCTATGTATCAAAAGTACTTATGAGTGGATATATCTCTTTCATTAAAAAGACATATGTTCAATTGGTCTTGTATTAAGTTTTCATGAATACAAATGGAACAGTTCTATTGCAATCCTTTTACACCACTTCCAAACAGTTTTGTGCATGCCACAACAACCCTAAGGAAAAGCATATGACATGTTCTATGCATGCCCCAACAATTCCCACTTCCGAACAGTTCTGTGCATGCCCACTTCCCAAAAGTTCTGGGCATGCCAAATTGGCATGCATAACAACCATAGGCATTATGTGCATGCCAAATTGGCATGAAGAAAAACCCTATGGATATTGTGCATTCCAATTTGGCATGCACAAAAGCCCCAAGGAAAATCATATGACATGTTAACTCAAATGGCATTGGATATTCATAATGAATACACCATACCAGAAATGCATCAAATAAGGTAAGTTTTTGTGTTCAATATGGAGTTACTAACCCATGATATCTTATGCATAAGATGAATCCAATCAATGCTTAGTAATGAGTGTTTTCCATGTATAAATTACATTATACTATTGTTGTTAAGAACCAAATATCAATATAGCATAGAAAAACCTTAGAAAATGTACTCAACGCCTTGAAAAAGAGATAATTTCAGATAATAAACCTCTTTGAGGGGGAAACCTCCTTTTACCCCACTTTAATGTTCAAGTACAAGATGATTCAAAATGAAAATGTCTCCTTGGTATGTATAGGAGACTAAGAGGTATAATTACAACTAATGGCCTAAAGCCGACATAAATAAAATAACATTACTAATATAATATGCCCCAATTAAGGGGTAATGAGCCAATATTAGGGCTTAACATGCCCCTCACCTTGATACAAGTGTTGTACGCAATGCTTGAGTAACTCTGGATGCTTTTTTATAAAAGACTCATCTTACCAAGTGGAATCTTCAACCGCTAGTTTCCTCCATTTAATGAGATACTCTGAAATGGATCTATTCCTCAGCCGACAAATTCTTGTGTCAGTGATGGATTTAGGCTCCAATATGATTTTTCCTTCCTCGTCAAGTTCTGGAAATATAGTTTGAACTGGGATCTTGTCGCCTATAACCTTCTTTAAGCATGAAACATGGAAAACTGGGTGTACTCATGAATATGCAAGCAACTCCAACTTGTATGCCATAGTACCAATCTTTTGCAACACCTTATAAGGGCCATAGTATTTTGTTGATAATTTATTATCCTTCTTGGCTTTCTTGAGGGACATCTGTTTGTATGGTTGTAGTCTTAAAAACACCCAATCCCCTACTTAAAAACTTCTTTCACTATGTTGTTGATCTGGTTGTTGTTTCATGGGATTATGTGCCATGGTCAAGTTGTCCCTTGAGATTTGGAGAACTTGTTGTTGATTCTCGATGTGATCTTCCACTACTTGAACCTTAGATTTTTCTTTTAGAGAATAAGTGATGGAAGGAGGGTGGTATCCATAAAGTTCCATAAATGGTGTCATTTTTTTTGCAGTATGAAAGGAAGTGTTATACAACCATCCTGCCAAGGGTAACCATTTGAACCATTGTGTTCGTTTATCAGAGACAAAGAAAAGAAGGTAGCCTTCCAAACATTTGTTCACTATATCGGTTTGTCCATCAGATTGAGGATGATAGGATGAGCTATGAGCCAATTGAGTATCCGAACAAGAAAATAATTATGTCCAAAAATGTCCAGTGAAGATGGGATCTCTGTCACTTACAGTAATCTTTGGGCTGTCATGTAGCTTTTGAACTGTCTCCATGAATGCGGTGGCAACTGTACTAGCTTTGAAGGGATGAGAGAGTGCACAAAAGTGTGTGTACTTGGTCAGTCTATCAACAATCACCATGATGATAGTATTTCCTTTAGACTTTGGTAACCCTTTGATGAAATCCATGGAAACCTCCTCCCAGTGATGACTTGGGATGGATAATGGTTGTAAAATACCTGGGGTCTTAATTGTTTCCACCTTATTTTGTTGGAAAACCAAACATTCTGCCACAAACCTTTGAACATCAGTTTTAAGGCCATCCCAAAAAAAATCATTCTTGACTCTATGGTAGGCTTTCAAAAATCCCAAGTGCCCTCCTACTAGAGAGGTGTGCAATTCCAATAGTACCTTTTGTTTGAGTTGGGAGTTCTTACATAAATATAAGTGATCTTTGTACCATAATGAATCATTTTTCCATGTAAATGTATCTGATGCACTGGTATCTTGCTGCAATGTTTGAATGAGAGTCCACACTTTTTCGTCATTCTTCCATTCATCCCTTGCTTCTATTATCCAATCGGGTTCGATGATCGATATAGCATAGAGAAAGGACTCAACATCTTCATCCTTTCTTGAGAGTGCATCTGCCACAACATTTTGCTTCCCCTTTTTATAGACGATTTCAAAATCATAACCCAATATCTTGGTTACCCATTTTTGTTGTTCTTATGAAGATAGTCTTTGTTCCAATAAGTATTTAAGACTATCATGATCTATTTTGATGTTGAAGTGCCTACCTATTAGGTAAGGATGCCATTTCTTCAATGCATGTAGTATTGCCATCATTTCCTTTTCATAAATGGATTTGTGTAAGTCCTTTCCCTTGAGTGGTCAACTTTCAAAAGCCAGGGGCTTTCCTTCTTTCATTAGGACAACACCAATTCCATTTCCCGAGGCATCACATTCCACAGTAAAGGTTTTTGCGAAGTCTGGAGTGTTCAAGACAGGAGCTTTAATCATCATCTCTTTAAGTTGTTCAAAAGCTTTAGTTGCCTCTAGAGTCCATGAAAATGCATCCTTCTTAGTTAGTGCTATTAAAGGTGTTTCTATTCTTCCATAGTTCAAAACAAACTTGCGGTAGTAACCTGTCAAACCCAAAAATCCTCTAAGATTCTTCAATGTTTTGGGAATCGACCAGTCCATCATGGCATTAATCTTGTTAAGGTCTACCTTGACACCTTCATGAGATACAATATGACACAAATACTCTACCTCCTTTAATCCAAAGAAACATTTGGATGGTTTGGAATATAGTTGTTGCTCCTTTAGTAGTTGTATCACCTTGTCAACATCTCGCACATGATCCTCCCAATACTTTCTATAGATTAGTATATCATCAAAAAATACTAACACAAATTTTCGAAGGAAGGGATTGAAAATGGAATTCATCAACCCTTGGAATGTGGAAAGTGCATTTGTAAGGCCAAAAGGCATGACTAAAAATTCATAATGGCCTTCATGAGTTCGAAATGACGGTTTTGGGATATCTTTTTCCTTCATTTTGATCTAATGATACCCTGAACGGAGATCCAATTTTGTGAAATAGATTGCTCCATGTAGTTCATCTAACAATTCATCAATGACATGAATGAGGAACTTATCTTTAATAGTGATCTTGTTGAGCTCTCTATAATCTGGAACATACGCCATGAGCTATCTTTCTTGAATACAATTACCACTGGTGCACAGTAAGAACTTTCGCTAGGTATAATAATGCTAGCCTCTCACATTTCTTTCTTCAACCATGCCCTCAATTTCACTCTTCTAGGCGTAAGGGTATCTATATGGCCTGATGTTAGGAGGAACACTCCCAGGAATTAGGTGAATTTCATGATCATTATTTTGAGTGGGTGGAAGACCTTTGGGAATATCTTCAAATACTTTGGAATGCTTATCAATGATCCTTTGGATATCTTGAGGAATAGATGGTTTAGATGTTTGAACATCTAGTGAGCATAGTTGTGCAATAACACCTTGATGTCTCTTTTTCAATAATTTTGTCATGCCATTAGAGCTTATTACCTTACCAGGTTTCCCATGTGATACCTCTTAACTCAATTTCTTTTCCTTCCAATGAAAATTTCATGAAAAGTTCTTGAAAATTAAAATCCATTGTTCCTAATGATTGTAATCATTGGATTCCTAGTACAACATCTGCACCACCCATGGGTATAGCAATCATTAGACTACTCATTACATATTCCCCCATAGTAAGATTGATCTTATTGCATTTTCCTAAGAAATTGATATTTCCTCCATCTGGAATCATTACTTGAAACTCTAGTGCTGGATATACAAAGCAATTGAGAGCTTTGGTTAATTTATAATGAATGAAATTATTAGTACTGCTAGAATCAATTAGGACTATTACCTTTTTCTTTTTGATGTATCCTTCGATCTTGAGGGTTTGAGGAGTGTTAATTCCAACCAGTGCATTACAAGATATTGTGGGAGTCAACTCTTCAAATGAAATTGCTTCTACATTTTCATCTTGAGATGGTTCTTGTTCTTCTTCTTCTTCCTCTTCACAATCTATGTAGAATAATTTCTTCTCACCACACCTATGTCACTTACTATACTTGCTATCACAAATAAAGCATAAACCTTTTTCTTTTCTTTCCTCCAATTGTTGAGGTTTCAACCTTGTAGGTTGAGGTGTTTTAGAAGAAGGAGCATTGTTCTCTCTATAGATGTTAGGATTGGTCCTTCTAGTAGCCATAGCCATATTTTTACTTTCAACATTTCTTGCCACCTTAAATGCATTCTCCAATGATTTGGGTTCCCAAAGCTGAACCTTATGTTGAATGTTATCCTTTAAAGTTCCTATGAATACATCAATCAAGTGCTCATCTGGAATATCAATTACCTTTATATTCAATCTTTGGAAGTTCTCAATGTATTGGGTAACTGAACCCTTTTGCTTGAGATTTATCAATTGGCTAAATAAGGTATTTCTCCTTGTATCCTCATAGTGTGCTATCGTTTCTTACATGAAAATTGTCTAAGTGAGGAGTGATTTGTGAGAACAAAGCCATCGATACCATACAAATTGATTAGGTTCTAAATATAAAGAATCAATTCGTACATTTTGTGTATGTGGAACATTATGGAGATCAAATAATTGCTCCATTTGAAGTATCCATGTGATTAGGTCCTTGCCATCAAACTTCCTCATATCAATGTTAGGAACATGGTTGGTCTTCAAGACAAAGTTGGAGTTTCTCCATTCTTGATTGAACATCCTTGTGTCCTCATCATGAGTTTCATGGGATGCATTTTCACTTTTAGGTGTCTTCTATGTTACAAAATTTTTCAATACTTCCATGATCTCCCCTTTTAAACCCTCCATCATC
Organism: Picea engelmannii; assembly: GCA_009831015.1. NCBI lineage: Eukaryota > Viridiplantae > Streptophyta > Pinopsida > Pinales > Pinaceae > Picea > Picea engelmannii. The sequence continues at coordinate 192,522 of ML788508.1, forward strand.
TCTTGTAGTTCATGTTTTGTTACTATCTTCTTTTCTAAATCATTTATGTCCCTACGCATTTCTTCACCTTCATCAAGAGTCCAAGTAGGATTTACTGGAGGCTTATTTTCTATAGAAGTTCCTTTTTTGGGTGGCATGTTGGCCAAGTATCACTTTTAAACCTTGATTTTGAGGTGGTTCTGCTAGACAATCTTTCTTCTATTGTATCTACCAAGTTTCGGCCCTTCTAGGTATGAAAGTTTCTTTTATGTAATTATATGATATTTATTCTCTACAATTCCATAGGTCTGATTAAAATTGGATGTGCCAAGTGGAATTTATGGTAACTTCCCCACAACTTGCCGATTTTTGGCCTTTCTAGGAGATCTCACTTGTATAGTGTGCCCCACAAAACAAAATTGATATAAAATTCTAAAACTCGCACCAGAATTACTACATACTGGGCATGATCCAATGAAACCAGTCCCACTCAATTTGGATACTCTAGGAAGAAGTTATGATTGTTTTACCTGGAACACCTTCTTGAGACTAGTCAATAGGACTAGTCAAATACCCTATCTTACGCAGGGTGTATCTACAAATTTAAGATGACCCAAAAGATGAACGTTTTACCACATATACCTTACTACTTTCTATGAATATCCTCTGGCATTCAGGGTCTGAAACATTATATAAAATGTTTTATAACAAAAAAACCCAATGAATCAGTTCAGGATGATTCCAGAACCCTATCTTGTAAAGGTCGTATCTACGAAAGTATAAGGCCTCAGGAGATGAATTTTGAACCCAACGTACCTTGATCCGTATAATAAATATCCTCTGATTCGTTACTTCTGAAACATTGTAGAAAACAAGTTATAGAAAAAATTCCAAGGTGTCTCAGATGTAGCAGCGAAACCCCAAGACCTTGAGCTCTAATACCATATGTTACAAACCAAATATCAATATAGCATAGAAAAACCTCAGAAAAAGTACTCAACGCCTTGAAAAAAAAATAATTTCATATAATAAGCCTCTTCAACAGGGAAACCTCCTTTTACCCCACTTTAATGTTCAAGTACAAGATGATTCAAAATGAAAATGTGTCCTTGGTATATATAGGAGACTAGGTGGTATAATTACAACTAATGGCCTAAAGCCGACATAAATAAAATAACATTACTAATATAAGATGCCCCAATTAAGGGGTAATGAGCCAATATTAGGGCTTAATAATTGTCTAGTCATAACATCATGTGTGTACATACCCATCAACTTATATATGGTAATAATATAAGTTTGTATTATTATTATTTTAATTAGCTTATATCAGTTCATATCATATTAGTATCCCATGACTACCAATCCTTTTAAACCACAATTATTTGCATGGTTGTTGTGCATGCCAATTGGAATGCATAGAACTATTGGGGCATGCACAAAACTGTTCCCAACAGTTCTATGCATTCCCCAACAGTTCTATGTATGCCAAATTGGCATGCACAACATCCATAGGGATTTTGTGCATTCCATAGGGATTTGGATCAGGGGGATCCAATTAATAAATTAATGCTGAAGGTTAATATCAGGATAGTATGTGACAAAAATGTTAAGTGGCCAAGTGTGGTTGGCTGGAAAAAGGGTGCTCATGATAGAAAACAATTATGCACGATGATATTTGTGAGAGAACAAGAGGATACATGAATCCAGGGAGAATTGAGGACTCTCAAGAACAACCAAGAGAATGGTAAAAGAGGAAAAGTGTCGTTCTAGTTGTTTTGGCAAAAATTATGAAATGGTCATTTAGGTAGCCATTTATAGCATAAAAAATTGGAATGCATAAGAATCTATGGACATTTTAAGGAATCATTTTTAGGGTATATAACCATTCTTTAGTGAATATATATTTATTAAAATTTATATAATATGTTAATGTAACATACCCATCCACTCACATGCTATCCACGCTACCTCAAAACTCACTTCTAAACCAGTTTTGAATTCTAATAAATTTTTAATTAATAAGGAGGCATGAAATACTCACATGAAAAGATCAATATTCATGCTACAACATACAAGAAATGAATATAATTGCATACATGGAAATAAACAACAAGAATGCACATTATAAACATGAATCTCATAGATAGTAATTAATACACAACAAAATAAATATACAGGTAAATAAAACCATGACAAAGAGCACTTATATTTAATGTTACAAATCACCAACTAGTTGCAGACCAAGGACATTCCACCCAACTATAGAAATTGTTGTTCCAAGTCTCAACAACAATGTGACCCTCAAGCTAGGGATACAAATACACAAGGATGCTTCTAGAGTGTCACTCATCTTCCCAACCCAATCAACACTCAATATCTTATAGGCTTCTCAACACACACAACAATACAAGGCACACCAATTATCTTCTATCTAGTGAGCACAACCCAATAAAATGCCCCCCTTTATCTTCCACCCAGTCCCTCAGGCTCTCCACCTCCTTCTAGGGCATTAGTGCATCTGGTCAAGAACCTCCATGCTGGGACTCTCAGGATTCACACCCGTGAGAAAAATTTAACACATGGCAAAGCATCTCATACCTGCATGAATTAATTCATGCATGAAATACACCAACATTCATCACAGCCAAGAAAATCATGGTTCCTCTCCAACAATTAGTTTTTATTTCCCAAGCAAAGATCAAAATGAATGAGGATTGAGGAGGGAGTGAAAGAATGAATGGAGAGAGAACAAAATGAACAATGTGAACAATGAACAATGAGTGAGTGAGTGAGTGAACCCCCAAATAGACCAAAGATGGGTTTATATATTTCTTGGAATTAAAGAACCACATGGCCTTCCCCCAATAATCTCATGTAACTGATATTCTCAATTAAAAAAAAATGGGTAAATAAAATATAAAATAAATACTTAGCCCCTCAAGCCCCCTTTCTTGGGGAATCATAGACCCCTATAACTCTTTTCTTTGTCCGTCTAGCAACCAATGATGCATTTATTATTAATAATGATCAAGACATTACATTTCCTAGGCACATTGGCCTCTTTTAATTGTTTGGGAACTCTAGCCTTCCAGAATAGATCTATCTGGTAATTGACATACACATTTGTAGAGAAAAGGTAAGAAAAGAGAAGCAAGAGAGAAATAATGTAAGAGTTCTCATTAACCAAATGAATGAATGATAATTTACACATGATATACTCTGTATAAATCAACCAATGCACACTGGAGGATAATCCAATGCACCATAGTGGTAATATAGAGTGATCTGGACACACCAACAATTATGGGAGTAAACTACCCCCTAGTCTAGTCTCTTGGGCAGTTACGAGAGTGAACTGCCACCTAGCTAAGTTAACTATTCTATCAGTCTTCAATTAACTGACTGAAATAGAGTGAAGTGAGGAGGATATCAAGGAATCATGGGTAATTATCTAGTCTGGTGATGATACCAAGGACAATACACTTTAGTTGGTGATGATCCCAATGATGCATGGTGATAATCCCAATGTAGCATCTAGACTCCAATCAATTGATCCAACTAAAGTGAAAACTGAAGAAAATATTCTCCCTATAAGAATATTCTTCCTAAAATATAGGAGACCAAATAATGACTAATAAACATAGGAAAAACCTTAGGAAAAAGAAATACTAGGTGTGTGTGAAGTAACTCCAACAACAAACTTCTTTGTATCATTCTAGTTGTTCTCACGAGATTTAGATCTACAAGCCTGGGGTAGACACCGGTAATAATCAGTTAACACCTAACATTTGTTTCCTTACTATCTGGATGTTGAATGTATAATCATAATTTATCTATATCATGCCTTTATGTACACATAAGGCATACGCTCTCTTTGAATAGTGGCTCCATACTCGACATTCAAGCTGTAGTTATCACCTGGAGAAAGAGGGTAAGTTTTATTATCTACATATCATTATTGATTATTTGATTCCTATCCCTCTCTTCAATAGGTATTACATTTAAATGTTTTCCCTTTGTTTTTATGCAAGCGGAAAAGGATCCCACCTTTGAGGATGTTCTTGATGAACAACAAGATATTCAAGTTTCAAAAGGGGAGATATAACTTAAATAGTTAAATCAAATGAATATTTGGTTTAATACTGTAATTTTTCTCACGATAATTTATGTAATAAAGATAACTAGATTTCTATTAAATAAATTTTATTCTGTAATATAACTATTGAGCTATAATATCCATGCATGAAAATTATCATTATGATCTTGAGAATTTCAATATAATATTTTTGGCCATTATTAATATACTATACTATGGGTTCCTATGCTTCGAATGGAAATATTTAATTCATTACAACTGGACACTTCTTAAGATTTCCCCATATTTATTATAGTTATCCTATTTCCAATAAATCACGCATAGACATATAGAGATTGATTGTTGAATTCATTCGCTAAGGTACCATTCATGTAGGTTCAGATTTCTAGAATACATAAAGTAGACAACTCTATAAACTTATACAAAATGTACAAAATAACTAATTTAGAATTCTATAATCAAAGACTTTATGTATTGATCTGATTTTGTATCCAATCAACAAAATTTTACTCTATTATCTACAACTTTTATCTATAACAAAATAAAAGGAAAATTCATCAAGGATATGAATATGTTTATATATACATGCATAATATTCATATCCTTTAACCTCAAGATAACTTCCCCCATCTAGCAATATTTATAACTAATTAACATACTCATGTGAAAAGACAATTCAAAATGAACAGATGATACATATCTGAGTCAAACCAGCCATAAACAAATGGAACAAACATGTTCCACCCAACCATAGATGCAAAATAGCCAATATTACTTGTCGTGATCACCCCCTAGCCTGAGCATGACTCCATATGGACAAAATGAACTCCATTATTTAGGCAATGTACCTATGAACAATTCAGAAAATCATCATTTACCTAACATAGTGAGTTCTCATGCAACAAATCTTCCTTTCCACAACATAGTAAGAAGTGTCATGCCTCCCACATATGTTGTATATATCCCTTTTACTTTTCCTAGGACTTTTCTTCAATCCATTTCCCTCAAAAATTCATAGCTTTACAAATCCATGATTTTTAGGGGCTATGAGTGACAGAACTACACTTATGAGACTTGTTAAAATCAGATATGAGTTAACTCAAACATATTCCCCACTCATGGATTTATAGTAAAATATTTCTAACCTTCCTATTCCATCTATTTCCTACATTAAATATATTAAATTTTTTTGTCTCTTACATATATGCATCAAAGAGAATAGTTGGCAAGTTAAACTCTTTCTCAATAGTAAAAAATATTGCAGTGAAATGTCTTAATAATTCTAACCACGAATTTCCATTTATGGAAATTATTTTCAAACAATAAAATAAAATGTTTTAAATCTTGAGGATATCAAATATCCATCTAATTTATTGGTTACATAATTAGAAATATGGATTATCTTCATAAGCAGGGGATGGAAATTCCCTTGTCTGGGTATGGATAGCACAAAGGATGTGAATCTCTACTTAATGGTGATGAGAGAATGCATTATCCAGTAGACAAGGATTGAATATAATATTCAAGGTTAGGTAAGCATTGTAATTTACTTTAGGTAGACCTGAATTTGGATAAGTACTGAAGCAGACTGTTGAAATTATGAAATCCCGTGTATCTTTTCAGAAAGACTCACAACCATCGATTTCGACACAATGAAACAATCATGGCCATCATTCAGGGTCCCTCATAGATGATATCTTGCAAAGAATCCATATCATTAATAATTGTTGTATCCATTGGAGAATGGATTTAAATGATCCTAACCATCGATCAGAATCTCGCTGAGAGGTAATATCGACTGTGGATTGACGTGGTAACTCTTGGACATGATTGCGAGGAAGGGGGATTTCATGTTGACGTCACACTAAAAGAACGAGCCTACATGTACAAGGAAGACACATGACATCCTGTAAATGGTTGAGGTAATAAGAGTGGAGCCATGTAGAGTTTAAGCCCTTCGAAAGGTTCTTTTACCGTGGTCATCTATCAGAGTTGGAATCATAGGATCTTGACCGATGGTCAGAGAACATAGATATTAGAGCATTTTGGGGAAATAATGTTGGAGAAATTCAATGAGAACACTTCGAGGAGAAATCTTGATCGTCAATCAAAGCCTACTTGATATATAATCTGGACCATGGAACTTGATGGGTCTCATTTGGATGGGGCTAGGAGGAAGGTGAAATCATGCTTACAAGGGTGATTTCATCCACCCAATGCATAGACGAAAGGTGTCAACACCTATAAGGATGTGTCAGTGATCAATGATGATGTGTATTGCATGTCAATATACTTGGAGTGTCCACGTTTCAGGTAGCTATTGTGCCATGTGGCAATGTGATATCACACTTTCAGGGGGTGAAAAGTGAGATGGGATGAGTTCCACATGTCAAGACAGGTAGCATAAATGGATAGGTCCATGTGTTTTGGTTTACTCAAAAACGTTAGATATAAGTGTAGTATATATGGACCCTTGATCTGTCGAAGAACCCAAGTTTAATATAAATGGTTGATATTTTTAAAGATGATGATGACCATCGACCCCATCGAATATTTGATGAGGAGATATGGATCGTTGATCCAGATGCATCATTTTTTTGGATCGAGAGTGGAATTGTTAGGTGTTCGCAAGGAACATTGATGAATACAATGGAAGGGGATATTGGGACCATTGATTGGTACAGGGTGAAGACTCAGTATGAACTATTGATCTATCATGAGTCCTTCTATTAGTTTTAGTAGTGGGAAGGGATGATCAATAACCATTCACTTGTTAGCATCGTCAACTCAACCAAAGACATTGGACGAATGATGTGAGGACCATCAGATCAAGGATTTCCAATGGGAAGGGTATTAAATCCCACACAAGTTGGAGATTTCAACTCAATCTGAGCTATAGGATGGGGGTATCATGAACCGTGAATCTAGGAATGGATATGATCAACTGTGCGTCATCAAAACTTTTAGTTTGGGGTATTTTCAACCCATGGGAATGAAATTCCTGATGACAAAGACTTGAGGTTTTGTGAGGTCTAAACCTTGGATCGATGACCTATCTATAAATCAGCATGTTGGAACCACGTTTATGCCACGTTGGATGATGCAAATTTCAAATAGTCATGTGGGTGCCATGTGGTACTGCGGTGGAATTGGGCTAATGAATGCCAAGAATCTTTTGGAAGTCATAACTTTAAATCCATAGGTCAGTTTTGAGTACAATTATAGTCGTTGGAAATATATTGATGAGCAAATAATGATAGTTCTATAAAAAACAAATTTTGAGAATGTCAAGAGAAGTGAAATTTTAATACCCCATTCCCTTGAAAGTTATTAATGGGGTCAGGTATGTTACACAGTAGTATCAGAGCTCCAGTTTCAACATTGAGCCTGCATGGGAAAATTAATGATGTGGAAAACCAAATCCAAACACTAGGTATGGAAGGGCCAACTATTAGTTATAGGATCAGATACAGCAAGGACATGAAGATCTTTTTGGAAAGTGTTTCTTCCTTGAAATGTTTTTTACTATTTGCATAAGTTACTTAAAGGAGGGACTATATATAAAAAAAAAATTGGGATCCCTTGCAACATAATTTTTTTTTTGTTTCTTTGTGTATTAGTAATTACTATGACTAGAGTGGGATTACATTGATATGCATTAATAGTTGAACCTTAATATGGAATTATAGGATCCTACTAAATTCTAATTAATTTAAGAGAATGATTGTACTGGTGGTTTTAATGATGGATTGTTGGATCCCTGGCAAATAAAATTGTTGTTTAAAGTACAAGACAATCCTTGGGTGTATAAATCCCCTCATTAAGAGGATTTATAGGTAAATTTGCTTGGTGCACAAGTTATGTCGTAACACATATGGTAATGACTAAGAATGTATGAACATGAAAATATACTTATTATAACCTATGGTTGGTTGTAAGCCATGGTCTGTTGATGGATCATGTTGGTCAATTATGACTTAGTCTCAACATGAGAGTAAAAACATGATTGAAATGTTGATAATGGAATTGTGTGTATCTCTAAGAGGATGTGATAGTATGACTAATGAAAGGTTGATCTAGATTCTGGTAAGGAAAGTACTAGAGTATTTTTAGTTGACCAATGGTTCAGATCGATGTCTAGAGGTGGATGGTATCCATATAGGTATGGTTGGGTATGTTGATGTAGCAATAACATCGAGTATTAAGAAAGGCTTCCTGTGGTAAAAGGGTTTGATGACCAAGGATGGTATGAGGCACGAAATGAAGTTATACTTGGGAATTTTATTACCCTGGGTAATATTGAAATTTTCAAATTATGTTTCTTGCTTTGGAATGATTTTATAGCATAAGGGAAAGAGTGGTTCATGTTGGTTGGCACCATGTAAATAAGGAAACAAAATTATGATTGTGTCTATGAGGTTGGTCATGTGGATGTTTGTAATTTATCACCAAGACAAAAGGATGTTATGTAAATATACGTGAAGTAGATAAATATGTGCAGGAAATACACCTGCATTATATATAAATATTCTTGTATTCCTAGAGGCATAGTCTGACGGCCTGAGTAATAGGGAATTAAGAAAAGGTATGCAAGGTATGCATGGTATGAATGCTACAAATTCAAGTGTGAAGTGATGAAAGTGCACATATGATAAAGAATATCAATTGATGTATAATCGATGTATTATGTGAATATTGGATTTCGAAGGATGCAATAAAGTTTCAAACAAGGGTTTTCCATAAACAAAATAAAGATTCTAGAATAGTGTCAAGTATTTAAACATATTAAGATCATCAGAGAAGTAAAAAAGGGCATTAAGGATTCTAGCCTAGACGAAATAACGAAAACCCAATTACTTCCAAAGAGTGAAATCACTCCTAGAATCTATTGGTTACCTAAAATCCACAAAAATGGAATTCCACTTAGACCTATAGTCAATACAATTAGCTCACCCACCTGTGAACTAGACAAACATGTAGAAAAAAATATCGCTCCCCTAGTAGGCCACATAAATTCCTTCATCAAGGACTCAAATGAATTTGTCAATATTATAAAAAACGTAAAGATGAAACCTAAAGACATACTCATCAACTTTGATGTCGTGTCTCTCTTCATGAAAACTCCCCTTGATGAAGAAATCCAAATTGTCAAAAAATTCACTGACCCGGAAACAACGAAACGAGTTGAAGTATGTCTCTATTCTACATTCTTTAGCTATCAAGGATAATTTTACGAACAAACAAGCAGCGTAGAAATGGGATCTCTGCCTTATCCCATTGTTTCTAATCATTTCATGGAGTACTTTAAGAAGAAATCCATGGATACTTACCCCTTGAAACCATTAAGATGGAAAAGGTTTGTTGATGACACTAATGTGTTATGGCCCCATGGAAAAGAAGAACTTGAAAAATTCTTCAAACATCTGAGTTATATTTAAACACATATCAAATTCACATCGGAACTTGAAGACAAAAGTATCATTCCATTTCTATATGTGATAATTAAAAGGAAATAATATGGGAACCTAGGACACACAATCTAGAGGAAAAATACCCACACAAAAAACTATCTTCACGCAAGCTCACATCATCATTCCACCTAGAAAATAGGGGTTCTTAACACCTTGGCCACAAGGGCTATTAGAATATCTAATGAAGAGCACCTAGATCATGAAAAATATCACCTCTCAAATATTTTCAAGTACATAGGTTGCAAGGACAAATACATTAAGAATGCAATGAAAAATTCCATAGAAAGAAAAAGAAATAGTCCTCAATCCATGAATAACCACCTTCCTAGTATGAGCACTTACCTTAGTTACATTCAAGGATTTATTGATAATATTTACAGGGTCTTAAGTAAAAAAGAAAGAAAAATCACTTTCGGACCACCAGAGACCATCAAACAAAAAATGAGATCTGTGAAAGACAACCTTGACCATCAGAAGTACAAAGGAGTTTATAAAATAGAGTGCTCTCGTGGAAAATGTTACAATGGAGAAATAGGTAGTTCCTTTCAGGTTAGGATTAAAGAACATGGATTTGACATAAACAATGAATGTACTCAGACCTCAGCATTATAAAAACACTCTATCTCATCTAAACACAATGTGCTCTTAGAAGACACCAAAACTCTAGGAAAATAAGATCACTTTTAAATTGTTGGATCAGGGAAGCAATAAAAATCTTCAAGCATCCCAATAACCTAGATAGAGACAATGGTCTATAGATAGATGAGAATTGGCTACCTTTGATCCATAACAATGGTAACAGGTAAGAATAATCAGGTTTTCCCTTACTCTCCTTGGATCCTTTTCTTTACTTTTGTTTTTGGTATTTTTTCCTATGGTTAGTCCTTACCTTTTTTTTTTAGCATAATGCTAATAATATCAGAGCTTAACCTTAACCTTCAAATTACTAATAAACTTAAGAATACTAGTTAGACTAATACTTTATCACTAGCATAAAAAAGTGGGGTTAAAATATTCAATGCCAATACTCATAATTCTAATACTTATAATACTAACTTTAATAATTCTAAGGTTTAATACTTCATTAATAATACTATTCTCAATAATATTATTAATATTACTGGAGATTTTTCTTAGTACTAAACTTAATAATTCTAGGGTTTATAGACCATTATTAATAACCCTTATATTATAATACTAATAATACTAAAATTAATTTAAGCTTTACTAGTTTATTAATAAAACCAATTTGAGTAATTTTATTAATAATTTTAGGTTTTTCTTAGTAATAAACTTAATAATTCTAGGTTTTTTTGTTTCCTTAGTAATTTTTATTATTTTTAGGGATTCTTTTATTAAATTACTAATTTTAGGGTTTTAATTCAACCTCTTAGTTTTCTCCCTCTCCTAACAAGATGATATTTATTGCTACTCTTCTCAAATTTTCTCCTTGGATTTGCGTCATGAATATGGATCCTAATTTGGATCCGAAATGTCAACAAACAATCACTAATACTGTGGATTATCAAACAAATTATGAAAACAATCACCGCTGAAATATTAACAATCATATTAAGATAACGGAAGGATATATCATGAGGTGGATGTCAGGTTAATATGGGTAAATGGAAGTACTTTAGGAGGTATGGAAACCATAGAAAAGGATAGTTAAGGAATTACAAAGGTGTTGAATTCATTCCCAAAGTTGATTGTGGATGACAATTCAAGAGGATTCAAGCATGGAGGTGATTTTTCTGAGGAGAAATACACATGGAACTATGATGAAGAAAATGGTTCTAATTTTAACTTTTTATGAAAAAGAGATGGTACCTAAGAGAATCCATCTCAAGTGAAAATGGATTCATTGGTGTTACTCCAGGAGGTTGGAAGAAACACTAGAGATCATGGTACCAGGTAAAGGTAATGTTGATTACTCCAAGGTAATACCTAGAAATCCATAAGGAGAGGAAGTCGCATGTACATCATTGCGGGTAAAATCATGAAGATGGATCATGTCTATTTTGCTTGTTTTATGAGAAAAAAAACTATATTTTAACAAGTTCTTCAACTTCTAGTATACAAAAGTACTTTTTTAATTTAGAATTTCATTTCATAGTAAAAAAGAACTTGTGAATAATTTTGTCATCTTTCCTCTAACTATTTTTCAAATTAGTTTTATTGAGATTTGATATGTAAATTTGGAAATTGTTTAACAATATATTCCTTAAACATGAAAGGAATGATAATGAGTTATTTTTCCCCCCAATAATGTATGTATGATTAAGCTTCTTTTTTGACAAATGAAATATATTGCAACAATCTACAAAGTCTCTATTTTATTATGACTATACTTTTGATTCTAACGGATGGATATTATAATTTCTAGAATTTTTTTAAGTTGACCAAGTTGAAAATGTTGCATATTTTAAACACATGTTTCCCCCCACCTTGTATCTATCTTAATTTTTACTTAAAAGTAAAATATAAAAATACCCTTTTGAAAAGAACAGTTTAAGGATTCTGAATGTAATTTTTTCTAAATTTTCCACTGTGTATTTTTAAAGATACAAATATTGTTGGATTATTGAGAGGGTAGGGGTGAATCAATAATAGAGAAATCCAATCTTTTTCTAACCACAATATTCAAGTGTTATATAAATGTAGCATTATCATCCAATAATTGAAGAGTAAATAAAAAATGAACAAATGAGCAATCATACATATACACAGTACACCAGTGTTTTTACGTGGAGCATACCCCACCCCCTCTTCTCTCCTTCAAGGCTTCTTGACCTCCTAGTATAGGATTTTTCGAACACCTAATTCTGATTGACTCTTCAGCTCCCTACTGGAACCCGACAAAATCTATCACATGCCCCTTTTTCTTCATAGTCAGGGTCCTCTTAACCCCGTGACTCTCTTCTTGGCCCTTTGAAGAAAGTTGGTAGCAACACTTAGCTCTCCGTGTCAGGCCCTTTCTATCACATTACCTCGGGCTATGTCCCGGGGCTCAACTACAACAGTTCTTCAAGATTCAGCTTCATCTCTTCCCTCAACAACCAACTCTTACATTCCAAAACTCTGAATCAAAGAACTCAAATAGTGTGAGTATCAATGGTCCTTGTCCCTCCTTTAGATCAATGATAAGGATATATTCATACTCCATCCTTCGGGAGTCCCTGTATATCCTCCTCGGATATTTCCTAGAGTGTCATTCCTCTAAATTGAAGGATTTCTTCCATGTTTCCCTTCCAAATCCAATGGTCTGGATTTAAAATGCTCTTCGTGACTTCGCAAATATCTCTGATTGTTCCTGGAAAACCTCTCGGAGCTCCATATACCAAATCTCTTAATCTTCTGCCACCTGTCTCTTCTTGATGATGGATTATTTTACGTTCTTCGGGAATTTGGAAAGGCCTCAACCCTCTTGGACACTTAGTGCAATTTCTTCCCGAGACTTAGACTATTCTCAGCCTTCTTCTGCACTCTTTACAGAATTTTGCGCTAGTCCCTATGATATTTTTCTCATATTGAAGCCTTCAAGGTTCTCAGTTCCTCTGTGTCCTTTAGAGGACCTTCTAGTGCCCTCCTGGCATCTTAAATCCCTTCCTCCTAAGCTTGTATGATGAACATACTGTATCCTAGGTGCACTCCTTATGCTTGGCTAAGATTTTCAACGACTTCTACCTGAATAGTTACAAAAGTCTTAAGGCATCTCCTTTCCTTTGTTGATGCTCTCTTTCAAAGCCTTCCTCAGAGTGTTCAACAACCCTAGGATTCTCTTAACACTTCCAACACTTCGACATGTGTTTCTCTTGTACACACTTGTACTTTATCTATACCCTCTTGGAAGAGTATTTCAGAGTATTCAGTAACTCTAAGTTGTGCTTCGTCCTCCACAGTATTTCTTTCCAAGGTACTCAACCACCTTGAAATTTCCCTTAGATTCTATGAATTATACTGATATGCCCTCTTGGAATATTATCTTCTGACTCAAAGGAGTTCAGACACACACTCCTTGCGTCGGCTCAAAGAGTTTCCACCCTCTGTTGGGCACTCGTTGCACTTAGCCTAGAGAACCAGAACTAATCCAACACACTAATTGATAGAAAATTATAACTCTATCCATGAAAATTATTTCTAACATACATCTACAACATAAACACATAAAAATAAAATTCACAACTAAACATCCATTACACAGAAATTGGCAAACAGAAAAATCTGTTACTTTATATTAATGGTGGAATGTCCATTACAATATGCGAGTTTGGACTACAACTAAGTATTGGATATCAACTTTCCTACAACTACTTGCTCTAATGGAAACAATACAAGATTTTATACAAGAGGTGCTCAATGAACTTCCCTCCAAGCTAAGCTAGTGGTGTCTAATCACCATTGAAAATGCTTGTCTAATGGGCAAATTACAATGATGGAAATATGATCTGAATTGGATGAAGATCCCTCCTATCATTAACCACATAATGGAGACCTCATCTACAACTTGTGCGAAGGCACAACTTGGCTCTACCAACCTGTCACCATTAATTTCCTTAATCACGATTTAGATTCTCGAAGGAAAAATGAGAGGCTGACACCTCTCCCTTCCTTGAATGTGCACCACTCATGCTAATCATCCTATGTGTGATGAGGTAGAGTGATGCTCCTACATCATATTCCACGGCTAAAAAAATTCATGATCTCCTACTCATGAGCTTCCCAGCTTTGTTGAAATCCTCCTGGATCCCAAAATTTCTTCTGGAGTTGTCCTTCTATTCCTCTTCTTTGCTTCTTATTCTTCTTCTGCATCTTCCCTAGTACTCGTGCAGTTTCCTTTATGTCCATCTTCTCCTTGCTGACTGCTTCTTCTGTTGATTTCAACATCATCCTCCTTATCTCCTCTATGTCTCCTTCCAACTGCTTCATTGGCTGGTTCATATTCATAGACTGCAACTCTTCATGCTTCTACATGGGTAGGTCATCCTGATCTCTGATGAAAGAGCATCTCTAGCAAAGAACAAGCGAAAGAGACCTAGGCACACTAGCATATTTTGAAATATTTTGAATTCCAAAGTTGGTGTATTAATGTAATATCTGAAAATAATTTTGATTCATGAACATATTTAATGATTGGAGGCTGAGACATCGCATAATATCGAGGAGGGAGCGAATATTTATTTAATGGGAAGGATTGTAGTACATTTCTGGAGCTTTCGCTCTCAACTGTCTGACTCAAATATTTATTGTAATAAATGTTAAGTAGTTGAAAGATTTTATTTCGATAGGATAGCATAGAGTAGCTGGAGGGAAAGGATCGAAGAGCACCTCTTGTATAAATCTTTGTATTGTTTCCTAGTAGAGGTTGCTGGAATTCTAATTATCAAGAGTCATATCCATTGTAGCAAGGAGCTGAGAGCTACCGAGAAGTAGTGTATGAATGTATGTAATTTTCAATCGAATGAATATAACAAAGGAACATTGTGCCAAATGTATGGTGTTGATGCGTCTATCTGAATGACTGAATGGTAGAATTTTTGTTTTATTCTCCGTTGTTTCTTATTCTTGTAAATATGCATGCATTTACATGGCGAATGCCTGAATCTCTGAGATTTTAAATAAATTTCATTTGTTTCTCTTCTATGAGCGAGTGAAAGGAGTGCATAGTGTATAAAAGGAGTGTGTTGGCAGAGTCTGTTTCGACACGTAAATATTAGAAGATATAGTGTGAAATTATATATGCAAGGAGTGCATGACAAAGTTTAACACTCAAAAGCTCAAGAGGAGTAGCATAACTTTAGTCGCAGAGAAGAAGTTGGCGAACAATCACAAAGAGTGCAGAATCATCCACAAAGAAGTTGAGTGTGGAAGAAAACCTGTTGCAAGGTGTGCACAAGCTGAGATTTTCACTAACTGTCAAAGGAAGTGTTCTGAAGGACAAAGAAGGTCAAGGAAGACAAGCGTAGGAGGGAGAGAAGAAAGAAATATTCGAGGAGGAGAATCCTTTGCAGTTCTGCAAAATCTATGAGCGAGATCCATTCTGGAGGGAGGTGAATAACTCTAGACCGTCAGATATGGAAGAGTTACATGCAGGTTAACCATAAAGTGTTTTCATAACTTCGTGGTTTAAGAAGTCTGGAAGAGTTTTAAGGGAAGAGTTGCAAACATGCGAAGCCGCAAATAAATCACAATCGTTGGTTGTGTAGAGAATACGTAGTAGCATATTGGAAAATCTAGAATTTTAGAGAAGAACGATTTGGGAAGAGATGAAGGTAGAGCCCATGGTATTTCCAAAGCCAAAATTTGTGAAGGGTTGGCCCACAATAATATCCTGTGGTCACCTAAGAGGAAGGTTTAGCGTGGAGTTAGTAATTCTGAAATTGAGTGTTGTCGGGATCATCGAAGAGTGAAGGCATGGGTATTTATACCTTGTTGGTAACACAAAATGGAATGTGTGTATGTTGAGAAGGTCGAGGCCTGTTGAAGGCCCAAATAGTCAATCTGACTTAGGATTTTGAAGGTCCAAGACCAGGAGGTCGCGTAGTCCTAAGGAGGGAAGGGGGTCTATGCCAGGAGTGGTATCAAAGAAGATACAAAATTTATTTATGTAGAAAGAGAAGTAGGTTTATATCGACAAGAGGTATCACATACATCAACACAATGCCTCCTAGAAGACATGCTGAGCCACCTGTAGAAAACCGATATATGGAAAGGGAGATGAGAGAATTGTGTGCAAGGTTGGATTCCATGGAAAGAAAACAAAGGATAGAACCTAATGATGGAGACGTCAGTGACACAGAGGATGAAAAAGTAAGGGTTGATAAAGTTGTAGTTGAGGATGCTTCAGAAGAATGCTTGCTGAAAGAGGTTGTCAAGTTGGGATCCTGAGTGAAGATCGACATCTAAATGTATGAAGGTAATTTTGAAACTTAAGAATTGCTTGATTGGATATGAGAAATGGACAAGCATTTCGACTATGAAGATGTTGAGGAGGATAAAATGGTAAGACATGCCATCACTAGGTTGAAATGAAATGAAAAACTGTGGTGGGATGAACTACAGGTTGATAAGAGGAGCAAAGGAAAAAAAAAGATTAAGAGTTGGGATAGAATGGTATCTAAGCTAAAGGATAAGTTCATACGCAAATATTACCAGATAAATATATTCAGGACGATGCAGAACCTGAGGCAGAAAGAGATGACTGTGAAGGAGTACATAGAGGAGTTTTATAGATTGAACATCAGGGCAGGAAAGAGAGAGTGAGATGAATACAAATTTTCTAGGTACATCAATGGCCTGAGATATGATATACAATACAAAATCAAAATGGCAATAGTTAGAACAATAGAGGAAATGTATTAGATTGCGCTGAAGGTAGAAGAGAATTTGTCTAGAAAGCAGAGCCAACAAAACAAAGGAAGAATTTTGAATAGAGGAAAAGGAGTTGCCCAGGACAAGGGACAAAAACCCAAAGGTGAGGTAGAGAAACCACATAGTCAATCTAAGAGAGGAGGAAGTTCCTGAGGAAGGAAGAGTGGTGGCAGAAAATATTTTCCCGAAGGAAGAGGAAGAGGCAGAGGAGGAGAAGTAATATGTTATGCATGTGGAAAAACAGGGCACATGTCTTGGAATTTTCCCGAGAGGAATAAAGAAGGAGGTGAATCTCATATTTCGGAAGAGAAGAAGTGATATGTTGAGGCATAAGGTGCAGAAGATGGAAGATATTTGATGATGAAGAAATTCCTCTTAAAGCCAGAGCCAGAGATTGAAAGGCCAGTGCAGAGAAACAATTTGTTCAGGAGATCCAACAAAACAAAGGATAGAGTTTTCAAGGTAATAATTGACAGTAGGAGCACTGATAACTTAGTATCTACAGAGATGGTGGAGAAGTTAGAGCTAGAGACGACGATACGTCAAATGTCTTATAAATTTTCATGGTTGGAGAAAGGTCACCAGGTAATAGTAAGTAGACATCGCCTTGTTGAATTTAAGATAGGAGGATATAGAGATGAAATCCTATGTGATGTGATTCCCATGGATGTATGTCATGTTTTGTTGGGAAGACCATGGCATTACTACAAGAATGTCAAAAACGATGGGAGAAGAAACACTTACACCTTAGATAAGAATGGTAGGATACAGATGTTACTTCCAATTGAAGAGAAGAAAGTGAAGAATGAAGCCAACACAAGAATACTTCTCATGAGTGGGAAGGAACTCCTGAATGAAGTTAAGAAGGAATGGAGGATGCATTTTTTTGTAGTGAGGAAGCTAAGGGTTATCCTTACAATTACTTCAATGGAATATTTTCCTGAGGAAATTCAGGAAATGTCAGAGAATTTTGATGACATAATGGTGGATGAGTTTCCAAGCTCATTACCACCTATCAAAAATATCAACCATAATATTGACTTGATATGATGAGAAAACCTGCCGAACAAAGCAACGTACAGGTTGACACCTCAAGAGAATGAGGAGGTGAAAAGATAGGTTGAGGATCTATTAGACAAAGGATTGGTTAGAGAAAGATTGATTCCATGTGCAATACCAACTTTATTGAGTATGAAAAAGGATGGAGGAAGGAGAATGTGCATAGACTTAAGATCCTAAAACAAGATCACCATCAGATACAGATTTCCATTGTCGATGATGGATGACTTGATGTTTTGTTTGAGTGGAGAGAACTATTTTTCAAAGATATATTTGAAAAGTGGATATCACCAGATAAGGATGAGATAAGGTGATGAGTGGATAACCACATTCAGGATAAATGAGGGGTTGTATGAATGGCTTGTTATGCCATTTTCCTTAACAAACAACCCGAGTACTTTTATGAGGTTGATGAATGAAGTGTTTAAAGATTTCATTGGCAAGTTTGTGATTGTATATCTGGATGATATACTAGTCTTTAGAAATACTAAAGAGGACCACTTGAGACATTTAACATTGGTAATGAGGAGGTTGTAGCAAGATAAATTTTTTATTAATTTGAAAAAGTCCTCTTCCATGAAGACATAACTCATTTATTTGGGTTTTGTGATTTCTCTAAATGAATTGAAGATGGATCCTGAAAAGGTGAAAGCAACCATAGAATGGTCGTCACCAAGGAATATCTTTGAGGTGAGAAGCTTCCATGGATTGGAATGTTTTTATCAGAAGTTCATAAAAACATTTAGTCGGATTAGTGCTCAAATAATGGATACAGTGAAGAAAAGACACAAGTCTTTCAAATGGACAGAAGAGGTTGAGAAAAGATTCAACATATTGAAGGATACAATAATGGAACAACTGCTTCTGGTATTACTAGATTTCATAAAGACATTTCAGGTAAGATGTGATGTGGGTGGAGTTGCAATTGGAGCAGTCTTGTGCCAAGATAATAGGCCTATTGCATATTTCAGTGAGAAGTTGAACGAAGATAAAAATAAGTACTCCACATATGAAAAATATTTCTATTCCATAATTCAAGCCTTGAATAAATGGAGGCACTATCTCGTACCAAAGGAGTTTGTTTTGTATAGCAATAATCAATATTTACAAGTCATAACTAGACAAGAGAAGTTAAACCAGAGACATGCTAAATGGATAGTGTTTATGAAAAATTTCACTTTTGTCATTAGACATATTTCTCATAATGATAAGAAGTTTGTTGATGCATTGGGCAGCAGAAATTTGATCCTGCAAGAATTTCAGGTCAAACCTTGGGGTTTGATCACCTTAAGGAAATGTATCACAGTGATCTAGATTTCAGGGAGGCATATGAAGCATGTGTGAATCTTGATGCAGGAGCATCACTCACTCAATCAAGCGAGCCAACGCGAGGAGGAAAAAAGAGAACAGCTGGACAACGCCAGCATTCAAATTTTGAAACATTGTAATATGGCTACGCCAAACATTAAATATTGATGTGATGAAGCACATTTTGTATATGTAATGGACCTTGAGCGGATAAGCTCTCGTCCTTAGGTAGATGAGGCATTTACTTAGATTTAATGCAGGTAGATAGGAAATAACTGTAGATTAGACAGTCACCTTTCGAGAGGGAAAACGGAATATAGACACCCTCCTTTGTACATTGTATTCATTCTGAATTATTCTCATTCATTCAGACAAGGAGAGCAAGAAGAGAGAGTAGAGCAGAGAGCTTGTGAAGAAACTTCCATGTACAGATATTGAATTAATAGGAAAAGCCCTGATTCAATTCCATGGATGTGTTTGAGCTCTGTGTGTTGTTGATATTATTCCTTTGCATGTTTGCTTCCTTTTATGCTTATCTGTTATATGTTGCTTATGTGATTGCATATCAGGTTCGAAACCTGACAGAATGAAGGAATGGGCTTCAATTGTTTCTCTACTTAGGCCAGGAGATTCCTGCATCGATTGCAGTTGAATACCTCTGCATAGAGTGCGTCGAGGAGGCTAAGTGGTTGAACTTTTGTTCTCTTTTGCCCAGAGTTGGGTTTGAGTTGTTCGAGCCTTGCAGGTGAGTGCAGGTTGGACGTGGAGTCTCAGTAGCAAGTCTGAGAAGAGAAGGCTGAAGCTGGTGCAAGCGTGAGTGCACAGGACCTGGAAGAACTTCATCACTTGGAGAGTGGTTGAAGGTTGAAGAGTGCGCAGAGTGCGTGAAAGTTCTCTGAAGGAGTCAGAGGAACGAGCTCAGGAAGGATAGCACCTTTGTTTTCAGTTGCCCAGGACGGAGGTGGTGAACGGAGGAACTCTTCAAGAGGAAGAGAATCGACGACTTGAATTGTCGTGGAGAATCACTAAGATCGCGACCTGACTGTGGGTCAGATGTCTCGGGAATTCGCGAGGGAAGATCCATGTTTCTCGTAGAGCGAGGTCAAGAGAATGCGAAAACGCGACATCCCGAAATGTCTTGCATGGGGTATGTCGAAATCAGATGATGTGATAGGTGATCTCGGGATATCGGATCTCAGGAGTGGGAAGCCTCAAGTCTGATCTCGGGAGTTACGAGAGCGCGAAGTCGCGAGATTCCGAGTCTCGGCATATCGGCACTTCGGGTCTCGGAGGTTGAAAACTCGAAGGTATAGAGACACGAGTCGCGATAGCGCGAGGTCCCGACATACCAAGAGAAAGTCAACGTTGACCAGAAGCATCGGGTCTCGGAATCCGAGAGCCCAGTTCCCCGTTGTGGAATTTGAGAAGTCGTGAGAGCCGATCGTTCATCAACTAAGGAAGGGAGGATCGCCGGAAGTAACTGTGGGTAAGGACTCCAGAGGGAGTTGGAGAGTTTGATAACTCTTCAGGCCGTGGAGAAAGAGAAGGTCCTGGTGGGCGACCGGCCTGTGAGGAGCAGGTTGCTACCAAGTGGTATCAGAGCAAGGCTGTGGAATTCTCTTTGTTCAGGTAGCAGAGGGGAGCAGATTTCAAAATGCCGCCCAGAAGAGATAGGCAGTCGCCTGATCGTGAAGATAGGGATGCCCGAAGAAGGGGAAGTTCGGCAGGTAATGCAGAGATGGAGCGTCAGATACGAGATCTCAGAGAGAGACTCGAAGATATGGAGACCACCCAGAGGCGTGGAGCCAACTCATGAGAGTTTAGCGATCCTGAGATTGAAGAGGAAGCTGGACACGACGGCGAAGAAGTCTCAGCAGAAGATGCTTCGACAGAGAGGTTGATCAAAGCCATTTCGAGGATGAGCTCGAAGACGAAGATGGACATTCCCTTCTATGAGGGAAGTCTAAATACTGAGGAGCTGCTGGATTGGATCCGAGCGCTCGACACCTACTTCGATTATGGGGATATCGAAGAGGACAAGAAGGTAAGACATGCTGTCACCAAAATGAAGGGACATGCAACCATATGGTGGGATGAGCTGCAGGCAGACAGACGTTCCAAAGGCAAGCAGAAGATCAAGAGCTGGGATCGGATGATCAACAAGATGAAGGAGAAATTTATTCCGAGAGATTACCAGATCACTCTGTTCAGGCGCGTGCAGAACCTGAGACAGAAGTTGATGACAGTGAAGGAGTGCACCGAAGAATTTTACAGGCTCAACATTAGAGCTGGTCATCGGGAAAGTGATGACGAAAAAGTGGCGAGATACCTGAATGGTCTCAGGTACGACATTCAGGATGAATTGAGCATGCTGACCATCCGGACAGTTGAGGATATGTACCAAATGGCTCTGAAAGCCGAGGAAAAGCTGAGCTGCAAGCAGGGACAGCGAGGGCAAGGCAGAAGCCAGCCTAGAGGCAAGGCGGTTGCCCAGAAAGAAATTCAAAAGCCCAGGGAGGATTGGAAAAGACCTCAGGGAAGAGCTGAAAGAGGTGGAACCTCACAGCAGAGGCAGAAAAATGCTGAGCCGAGGAGACAGCAAGATGATCAGTAGGGAGGATATGCTGACGCCAATACTTTTCCTCGTAACCGAGGTAGAGGAAGAGGCAGAGGAGGAGTTATCACATGTTTCACGTGTGCTAAAGACGGTCATAAAGCCGTGGACTGTCCAGAGAGGAAAATGGACGGAGGAAGAACTCACATCACTGAGGCACAGAGACGCGATGTTGAGTAAGAAGATGCTGATAGCGGAAGGTCGCTTGGGACGCATAATATTCTTTTGACGCCTGAGAAAGAGGTGGACATCTCAGTGCAGAGGAGCAGACTGTTCAGAACGGCTTGTACAGCCAAGGACGGGAAGTGAAAAGTCATCATCGATAGCGGGAGCACTGATAATCTCGTTGCAGCTGAGATGGTCGAAAAGCTGGAGCTGGAATCAACTAAGCACCCGAGTCCATATAAGGTCTCATGGCTACAGAAAGGACACTGGGTAAGTGTCACAAAACAGTGCCTAGTTAAATTTAAAATTGGGAATTATCATGATGAGATCCTGTGCGATGTTATTCCCATGGACGTGTGTCACATACTGTTGGGTAGACCATGGCAGTATGATAGAAATGTTGTTCATGATGGGAGGATGAACACTTACACCTTGGAGAAGGATGGAAGAAGTCATAAACTGCTGCCAATAAAAGATAAAGAGGTGAAACCAGAAGTTAGCAGCACAATACTTCTCATGAGTGGGAAAGAGCTTCTCACAGAGCTGGAGAAGGATGAGGATCCACAGTTCTTTGTTTTCAGGAAGCCGAGGGTTGTTCTGACAAGCACAAGAGTGGACGACTTGCCAGAGGAGATTCAGCAACTGCTGGGAGAGTTTGCTGACATCATTGTGGACGAACTACCTCGTTCGTTGCCACCGATGAGGAGTGTGAGTCATCATATTGACCTCATACCCGGAGCAAGTTTACCAAACAAGGCAGCGTACAGGTTGACACCTCAAGAGAACGAGCAAGTCAAAAGGCAGGTTCAAGATCTGCAGGACAAGGGACTGGTGAGAGAGAGTCTAAGTTCGTGTGTCGTTCCAACGGTACTAAGTCCGAAGAAGGATGGAGGCTGGAGGATGTGTACAGACTCCAGGATGATTAATAAGATCACCATCAGGTATAGGTTTCCATTGCTGAGGATGGATGACTTGATGGATTGCCTGAGCGGGGAAAATTACTTCTCTAAGATTGATCTCAAGAGCGGATACCATCAGATCCGGATGAGAGAGGGAGACGAATGGCTGGTCATGCCATTTGGCTTGACAAATGCACCCAACACTTTTATGAGGCTGATGAATGAAGTCCTGTGGGAATTCATTGGCAAATTTGTGGTGGTGTACCTGGATGATATACTGATTTTTAGTAAAACCAGGGCTGAACATTTAATGCATTTGGCCATTGTGATGAGAAGGCTACAGCAGGAGAAGCTGTTAATTAATTTGAAAAAGCGTTCCTTCATGCAGACAGAACTCATTTATTTGGGTTTTGTAATTTCGGCTAATGAATTGAAGATGGATCCTGAGAAGGTGAACGTAATCAGGAATTGGCCATCGCTGAGGAATGTTTTTGAGGTAAGGAGCTTTCACGGTTTGGCAAGATTCTACAGGAAATTTATTCAGAACTTCAGTGGAATCAGTGCCACAATGATGGACACTGTGAGGAAGCAGCATAAAAATTTTCAGTGGACAGCCGAGGCTGAAAAGAGCTTCAATCTGTTGAAGCGGAAGATAACCAAGCAACCAATTTTGGTGCTGCCGAATTTTCAGAAAACCTTCCAGGTGAAGTGTGACGCCAATGGGTATGCTGTCGGAGGGGTCTTAAGTCAGGATGACAGGCCTGTGGCATATTACAGCGAGAAGCTGGATGATGCGAAGCTAAAATAATCCACGTACGACAAAGAATTCTATGCCATTATCCAGGCATTGAAAAAGTGGAGGCATTATCTCATCCCCAAGGAGTTTGTTCTCTACAGTGATAATCACGCATTGCAGTTCGTGAGTCAACAGGAGAAGCTGAATCAGAAGCA
>ML788508.1:218113-234286 GCA_009831015.1 Picea engelmannii
GAACATACAACAAGCTCAAGATGAAGAAAATCGGGCCATGCAGAATTCTGAGGAAATTCGGCGAGAATGCATATGAGCTTGAGTTGCCAGAGGGCATCGGGATATCTCTGATTTTCAATATTTCAGATTTATACCCCTACAGGGAGGAAGGAACAAGTACTGGAACAGAGGAACCAGTGGTCCAGTGGCAGAAGCAGTTGCCCGTTGCACAGAGCCCTGAAATGGAGTGCATACTGGACAAAAGAGTAGGCAGGAAGAGCAGGAGAAAGCAGTATTTTGAATACCTGGTGAAATGGAAGAACCACCCAGTGGAGGATGCCAGCTGGGAGATAGAAGCAGTGATTTTGAAGCATGGGCAGACTGTACAGGACCTCATGAGCAGGAGCCCATGAAATATTTTGAGCCGATGAGTATGATGCAGGAGCATCACTCACTCAATCAAGCGAGCCAGCGCGAGGAGGAAAAAAGAGAACAGCTGGATAGCGCCAGCATTCAAATTTTGAAACATTGTAATATGGATGCGCCAAACATTAAATATTGATGTGATGAAGCGCACTTTGTATATGTAACGGACCTTGAGCGGATAAGATCTCGTCCTTAGGTAGCTGAGGCATTTACTTAGATTTAATGCAGGTAGATAGGAAATAACTGTAGATTAGACAGTCACCTTTCGAGAGGGAAAACGGAATATAGACACCCTCCTTTGTACATTGTATTCATTCTAAATTATTCTCATTCATTCAGACAAGGAGAGCAAGAAGAGAGAGCAGAGCAGAGAGCTTGTGAAGAAACTTCCATGTACAGATATTGAATTAATAGGAAAAGCCCTGATTCAATTCCATGGATGTGTTTGAGCTCTGTGTGTTGTTGATATTATGCCTTTGCATGTTTGCTTCCTTTTATCCTTATCTGTTATATGCTGCTTATGTGATTGCATATCAGGTTTGAAACCTGAGAGAATGAAGGAATGAGCTTCAATTGTTTCTCTACTTAGGCCAGGAGATTCCTGCATCGAGTGCAGTTGAATACCTCCGCATAGAGTGCGTCGAGGAGGCTAAGTGGTTGAACTTTTGTTATCTTTTTCCCAGAGTTGGGTTTGAGTTGTTCGAGCCTTGCAGGTGAGTGCAGGTTGGACGTGGAGTCTCAGTAGCAAGTCTGAGAAGAGAAGGCTGAAGCTGGTGCAAGCGCGAGTGCACAGGACCCGGAAGAACTTCATCAGTTGGAGAGTGGTTGAAGGTTGAAGAGTGCGTGAAAGTTCTCTGAAGGAGTCAGAGGAACGAGCTCAGGAAGGATAGCACCTTTGTTTTCAGTTGCCCAGGACGGAGGTGGTGAACGGAGGAACTCTTCAAGAGGAAGAGAATCGACGACTTGAATTGTCATGGAGAATCACTAAGATCGCGACCTGACTGTGGGTCAGATGTCTCGGGAATTCGCGAGGGAAGATCCCTTTTTCTCGTAGAGCGAGGTCACGAGAATGCGAAAACACGACATCCCGAAATGTCTTGCATGGGGTATGTCAAAATCAGATGATGTGACAGGTGATCTCAGGATATCGGATCTTGGGAGTGGGAAGCCTCAAGTCTGATCTCGGGAGTTACGAGAGCGCGAAGTCGCGAGATTCCGAGTCTCGGCATCTCGGCACTTCGGGTCTCGGAGGTTGAAAACTCGAAGGTATAGAGACACGAGTCACGATAGCGCGAGGTCCCGAAATACCGAGAGAAAGTCAACGTTGACCAGAAGCATCGGGTCTCGGAATCCGAGAGCCGAGTTCCCCGTTGTGGAATTCGCGAAGTCGCGAGAGACGATCCTTCATCAACTAAGGAAGGGAGGATCGCCGGAAGTAACTGTGGGTAAGGACTCCAGAGGGAGTTGGAGAGTTTGATAACTCTTCGGGCCGTGGAGAAAGAGAAGGTCCTGGTGGGCGACCGACCTGTGAGGGGCAGGTTGCTACCAAATCCTTTACTCAGAGACATAAGACAATGGTATAAATATTTGATTCAGGATGGGTTGTTTTTCAAAGGATTCTAGTTGTGCATACCAAAATGTTCGATGAGGGAAAATTTGCTAAAGGAAAACCACAATGGAGGCCTAACCTATCATTTTGGCCATGAAAAAACATTTTCTCAGTTGAACGGTTTGTATTATTGGCCAAACATGATAGCATAGGTGAAGAGGTTTGTGAACAAGTGTAATATTTGTCAGTATGCAAAGGGAAAAAAGAAGAACATTGGATTGTATCAGCCATTTCCTATTCCAGAGAGGCCTTGGGATGCAATAAGCATGGATTTTGTATCAAGATTTCCATGGACTCAAAGAGGAAGTGATTCCATATTTGTAGTAATTGAAATATTTTCGAATATGGCACACTTTATCCCATGCCAGAAGACTAGTGATGCAATGCACGTTGCAAATTTGTTTTTCAAAGAGATTGTGAGACTCCATGGATTGCCTAGGAGTATAGTTTCAGACAAGGACACCAAATTTGTTGGTCATTTCTGGAGGACATTGTGGAAGAAGTTGGGGACAGATCTATATTTTAGTTCTGCATATCACCCGCAAACCAATGGAAAGACTGAAGTGGTGAATCGAAGTTTACGATATTTTCTGAGGAGTTTGGTGATTGAACACCATAGTCAGTGGGATCAGATTCTAGCACAAGTGGAGTTTTCTTATAATGATTCAGTGAACATAAGCATTGGGAATATTCATTTTCAGATAGTGTATGGAATGAATCTTAGAGTAGTGTCAGAGTTGAGATATTGGAAGAAGAGCGTATTTAGGAGCGTTGGAGGCAAAGACTTTGCTGCATAAATGCAGGAACTTCATAATCAGATCAAGGAGCATATAAATAAGAGAAGCAAATAATACAAGTGCAAAGATGATCAATAGAAGAGGAATATTGAATTTGAAGTCAGACATCAAGTTATAGAACATTTAAGGAAGGAACGGTTCCCGAGAGGAACATATAATAAGCTGAAGTTGAAAAATATAGAACCATGTAAAATCTTGAAAATATTTGGCAAGAATTATTATGAGATAGAACTGTCAGAAGATGTGGGTATATCTGACGTAGGCCTATCGGCCCTCATACTAAGATCCGCTCAGAGGATCGTTCTTTATCTTCTTGAGCCAGATCGACTCTTTCAAGTTTTGACTCCATGCTGGAATCTCAATTTCAGTCGATCCACAGGTCCTTTCGGAAGCTATCCTATGCAAACAGCACTAGGCATGAGCTCTGCCCTTTCGTGTGACCATATCACTATGACCAAGGCCCAATTCCAAAGGAACTTGTCGCAAATTTCAACTCGCAAGTTCGTGAGTCGTGACTCCTGACTCTTCCTTCTCAATCCCACGATATCTGAGATTACGAAATGGTTATAGCTCCCCTCTGTCAGCGCCCTCCACGTGTGACCACTGGATAAGCTTAGCGCTAGCTCCTCTTGCTACTCGCTACTTCGCAAGTTGTGGAATCTGACCTTGGCACCTTTCTTTCACGAAACCTTGAGAAGAAATGTTGACTTTTGTCCTTGCATTCTCGCTACTCGCGACTTCGCAAGTTTCAATGTCGAGCTCTCATGCTCTTATCTCGCAAATCCCCGAGACGCGAGAAGTCAATGGATTATTGACTCCTTCCTCCATGCGATGCATGTTCACTTGCCAATCACACAGGACCCACCTTGTGGTTCTGCCACATGTCCCTCGTCCCTAGCTTTGCCACTTCATGACTTCGCTTCCCGAAGTGCTACCTCCTTTGTATCCCGACACCCGAAGTGTCAAGATTCCAAACTCCTTGCTACTCCTTATCACAACTCACAACTTCGGGACTTTCAGGATATAAGTCTTGACTTCCTATCCATCGATATGCTAAAATGCCGAAATTTCGACACATCATCAACGCGGGTCCCACAATGGAACTTCCTACCTTTTTTGGAGTTTCGGACTTCGCAACTTCGCGAATCCTGATGCTAAGCTTTCGGTTCTTCAACCCATGAAACTTGGAAATGAGATTACGTGAGTGATCCAACAACCCCTGTTGGCTCAGATCCTATGGTTGTCCTGGCTCCTCATGATTTCGCCACTTGCGACTTGGAGCACCAAATCTTTGGGCTCTCACTTTGCGAACCTCCGAGTTCACAAGATCCTTTGATCTCTGCCACCTGTCCTCCTTCAATGGATGACTGCGATTCTCTCACAACTTCACCACTCGTGAAGTTGAAGGATTTCTCTTTCTGACCTCTAATGTCTGAATCCCCAATACGGGTGATCTCGCAACACGTGTCCTCCTTCTAACAGATGGCTTAGATTCTTTCACAACTTCGCCTTTCGCAACCTCATGAATCTTGATGCAAAGGTTTTAAACTGTAACTCCCCTACTCCTCTACACGATCCGACAGCTCTCGGGACTTCGCAAATTCTCCATAGAGAATTCCGACCGTCCAATTTCTCCTTGACGATTCCTACGAAATGAACAAAGTGCTCCTTCACGAAACTTATCCCCCTGCAAAACAACATCACTACGCCTTCTTACAACACTTCAAGGCACCAACCCTCTTGAGATTCTCTTCGACAACTTCGGAGATCCTATCCCTCTTGAGCTTGATTTGAAAAAAATCCTCAAGTTCTTTGGGGAAAATTCTTGTGTGCACTCCTTGCGGAACTTCTTCAAATACACTCCTCTACTCTTTCGTCTAGTGAAAATATATTATGGTCAAATATCATAGGAAGAGATCTTCGTACCTTTTGAACAATTACAAATTCTTTGATTTCTTCTCTCAATCCTATGATTTCATTTACTCTTTCATCGACTCGTAAGACATAAGCTACAATATTCTCATCTTCCTTCATCTTTAGTTGTTCGAACTGACCTCTGTAAGTTTGAAGCTTTGTTTCTTTGACTTTTGAATCTCCTTCATAAATATTTAGAAGTTTGTCCCAAATCTCTTTAGTGGATTTACAATGTATAACTTTGGTGAATACCTATTCACAAAGACTATTCATAAGTGCATGTGTGGATTTGGAATTATTTTGACCGAGTTTTATTGCTCTTTCATTTGTCGGTGGAACTGTTGTTTTTTTGTATCCATCTACAAACGATTGCCAAATTTCAAATACCTGTGCTTGTATATATGTTTTCATCCTTCTACTCCAAAATTCATATGTATGTCCATCAAACTGTGGTATTCCATTTTTATACATGATTTTTCTCTCCATGATCTACCTTTCAGTGGTAAAATTGATTTCTAAAGGAACCTACTCTGAAACCAATTGTTGGATTACTAAGAGGGGGGGTGACTCAGTAATAGAGCAATCCAATGATTTTCTAACCACAATATGCCAGTGCTATATCAATGTAGAATTATCATCCAATAATTGCAGAGTAAATAAACAATGAACAAATGAGAAATCATACACATACACAATATACGAATTTTTTTACATGGAAATCCAAAGCGGGAGAAAACCACAAAATGATTTTCTTATGTCTTTAAGAATTACATTCATTGGACACACCAACTTCCTTTATTTTCCAGCTGCAACTAAAATGAGGCTCCAACCCCCTAGTTTCTTAGGCTACAACCTGAGGGAAGCTCCAACTCCCCAATTCTATGGCTACAACTAGAAGGAGGCTACAACCCCCTATGTCCTCCGACTATAACTGGAAGTTGTCTACAACCACTTGTCCTTGCCCCATCAAACCACCTTGAAATAAAAGTAGAATGATGGAACCACTGTCACCCTATCACTGTGATATATACTATTGTAAACATGTACCAATCAACATGTAATCAACCTATACCATAAACAAGTGCATCAACCATGCACCAACCTGTACCAAACAACCTGTAATCAACCTATACCATAAACATGTGTATCAACTATGTACCAACCTGTACCTCAAAATGTACCATCAACGAATGTATCAACCATGCACCAAATATGTCCCAATCATGAATCAAATACACATAAACAATGACTCATCAATATGTACCAACATCATCAACTATACACCTCATGTATCTCCCAATTCATCAACTACTTGTCTCAACCATGTACCCAACATGTACCTCAATTGTAGAAACCAAGTATATCATTAAGAAACCTGTCACTGTATACTCATCAACCAATATGATCTGATCACATATACCTCAAACACTATACCACAAGTTTGTACCTCAAACCATATGCTAGACCTCATAGTTATACAACCTCTATATGTACCAATAACTTCACTAGCATACCTCAACCAAAAGCCCTCAAACATGAACCAATACTAAACTTCAGTAGATTTTCCTTAGATCAACTCTACAACAAGCCATAAACTCCCAATAGGGCATACAACATATTTACAAGGAAAAACCTCAACTTGATTCATAAATTCAACACTACACATATGAAAACCATACATTTTTATTCTTGTAGCATTCTGTTATCGCGATGTTTCTGCCATGGTTTTTCTGCTGCAGTTTTTCTTCCACAATTTTTCTGCCACACTTTTTCTGTCGCAGTTTTCTTGCCGCACATTTTCCGCCACAGTTTTCCTACTGTGATTTTTCTACCGCACTTTTCTTATCACACTTTTTATGCCGTACTTTTCTCTATTAATAATACCTGCCCATATAACCTTTCACAAAATATATATTCAATGATATTCAATGGGACATTAAATGAGAGA
This sequence comes from Picea engelmannii, assembly GCA_009831015.1. Lineage (NCBI taxonomy): Eukaryota > Viridiplantae > Streptophyta > Pinopsida > Pinales > Pinaceae > Picea > Picea engelmannii. The sequence continues at coordinate 224,787 of ML788508.1, forward strand.
CTTTTGTCTCTTATTTATACTTTCATGTAGCATCCTCAAGGGGTTACCTTTTAAACATCCTAACCCACTTTCCTTATTTTAGGGTTAATACACTTAGAACCACTTGTCCACTCAACTTAACCACTTTCCATAATTAGTAATTTCTCCATTAACTTTATTATTTAAATAATTTATTTTTCATCCTCTTTGACTTATAGTACACTCATCACTTCACTTTATTATTTAAATAATTTCTTCTTTGCAAACACTTTGACTACTTTGACCTTTTGGGGATTCTAGATGACTCATGAGGGTTCTCCAACGTTATGTGACATTCCACATACCACCGGAAATGGCATGACATGTACTATCCATCTAGAATATTATTACCTGCAAATATATCAAAAATCATACCATTATCCATCAAACAAACTTGGGTCCATTACCCAAACCTCCATGCTACCAGAATTCACTACCGTAATTTATTCAAGGGTTGAAATCAATGACAACCAACCCAATTAATCAACAAATATTTGATTTCATTGAATCATAATGTCACCTGAAACTATTATGCAGTGATTCTTTTTTAAAAATAACTAAAATTAGATAAAAATAATGAAAATGAAAACAAATTATATCCATTTAAAGAAGATTCAATTTTGCAAATGATGGTATCAATTTTGAAACTAAATTTTGAGTATTTGCAAGAGTCTGCGACCTCCAAAGTTCAGGTAAGATAGAGGGATTTCTCATGTTCCTGCAAACAATCTCATTCGTTGGTTTTCGGTTGAAAGAATCTTTCAGCTGAAAGAAAGATTTTTTAGCCAAAATATGTAATTCTAACATAATCCATAAAAAATAAATGATTTCCTAGATTTTCAGCTGAAACAATTATTTTTTGACCGAAAGCTGGGTGAGAGAATTATGTCGGCCAGAAACATTGAAGAGACACATTTTTTCGTTTCACTTGGCACCAAATCTTATAAATACGGCTTCGGTTGAACTAATTTAACACAATTCACTCGCTTCTTTCATGGTTTTATAGAGGACCTAAGCAAAGTTTTGAACCATCTTTTTCAGTTTTTTGAACATGGTAGTTGATGTTTTGAATGCAAAAAAAAATAAGTTTATTTTTTTGAAGTTCAAGTTTTTATTGGAATAACAATTTATATATTGAAGGATAAATGTTGAAATTTTTTTCAAGGTGAAGGCTTTGTTGAACATTTTTTCAAAGTGAAGGATTTGTTGAACATTTTTTCAAAGTCAAGGATTTTTTGAACATTTTTTCAAGGTGAAGTCTTTGTTGAACATAAAATTATTGATATTATTTTTTAATATTTTTTGTGACAATGGGGTTTTTTGGAGACTACTATGAAATGTTGATTTTTTTGAAAAAAATTACACATAAATATACTCATGTGAAACAAAAGTTTGTGCAAGAGAAAATTTGATCGCACTAAAGATTAAGCTGGGAATGCATGCACATATTGTCTATAATAAAATTATAGAATTCAAATTCAAATTATTGTTTAATATGATTGATTGTAATTTCTATTTGATGTTTTTCAAGAAACATAAATAGAATTGTCTCATAACGTCTATTAAGTCGTTGAAATTGAAATTAAAGAAGAAGTTGAATCACCTATATGTATGTACATAAATTTACATAATACAAGATGAACATGTGTATATAGTTGAGTGATTTTATGTTCGGGTTTTGCTTTTTAATATAAACTTTAAATTGAAATATGCAGGAGAATCTATCAACATTGATGATGAAATATTAGAAAATGCTGATACTGACAAATTTGGGAATAAAGAAGCTAAGCATTATATAAGATATCGAAATAAGAATATGTATAGTACTTTTTTCAAAGATGAATCAGTAATAGTACAAGCTCAAGTTTTAATCTGTCTAATAAAGTCAAGAAATTTAAAAGAAGCTACATCATTATTAGGTATCCAAAAGTCGACAAAATATACAAAGGTGAAAGAGAATGTCCTTGACAATATAACTAGTGTATTAAAATCTTTTGGAAAATCTCGAAACAAAAGATGTCAGTGTTGCACATAGAGTGATACAAACAACAATTGTTTCATCTAACAATATAAATGATCATTTGACAAAACACATGGAAAAAGAAATGGGAACCTCAAGAAAAACATTGTAAAAACATAGAAAATGTTATTGCAAATAGATGAAAATGATGAACTTGCTTGTTGGACAACGATTTCTAGACAACCCTACAAAGATAGAATTGCAAAAAATGTTAAAGAATCATCCTGTAATTGTTGGTTGACAGAATCTCATGTTTCACCACATACAAGGGATGCGTTGCGATGAATAATAGCATGAAAATCATATTAATAACATCCAAAACATATATTTCCAATGAAACAAATATAATTGTTCAATAGGTTCAAAGAAGAGCAAAAAGAAGTTAAAATTTCAACCAATACATTTGTGCAACAAAAACCATGGCTTATTAGACCCATCATTGTTCGTGACACTCATTGTTGTCATTATCATGTGTAATTTGAGTTATATTATGAAACTTTTCTTGATTTCGGTAAAACAGTATGGCCAATCTCACCTCCTCCTTCCACATTCTATGATTTATATCTGAAATTCTATGTGAAAGAGAAGGTGATGAATTATTTTACCAAAAAACATATGTTGGTGGAAAGAACTATGATTGTTGTGGAAATCTAAGTTTGTTTCACTCAAAGTATCCTATTGATATGAATGATCAATCATTTTCTAATATAAGAGTCAATTTGAAGAGATATGAACATATCAAGTCTGTGTGATAGATTTTTTGAAGAAGTTTGAGGAATAAATTTATAAATACACCAAGCATTCACATAGAGCCCGATGGAAAGAACTACAATTCAAACAATCATGTGAAGTGTTTCCACTAGGGACAATTTTGTTTGTAGTTGATATTTCAATGAATTACACATTCATCGTACAAAAAAAAATGCATAGTGAATATTACCATTCTGATCAAGTCACTATATTTGTCCACGTTCTATATATACATGCTCAATGGAGTCCTGATAACATAGAAAGCACCAATGAAAATCGACATTTTATTAAAGAATATCACTTTTATATAAGTGATGATCGAGCACACAAAACACATTGTGTACAACATTGTTTTGATAAATTTTATGATTCATTGAAAGAATGCGGGATCATATTCCATCGACATTGGATATGGTCAAATGGATGTGTGGGTCAGTTCAAATCTTCATGACGATTCTATTGGTTATTTATTCTTCATAAGAAATCAAACATTACACATTGTTGGAATTTTTTTGAGATTGGTCATGGAAAAGTATAGCACAATGCTGCAGCGGTATGTGTAAAATGAACACTTCAAAGGTATCAGATGAACTCTCATGCCAATCGATTTGAATACGTTGATAAAGTTCTTGAATGGTGAAAACTGGTGGTAAGCCAGGAAAAACTACATCAACTGATGTGCACAGGTGTGTCTATATATACATGTTACACATGTACACATAATATTTTTTTTCATGTGATCAAATTTATATGATATTCAATCATTTTCTTGATAGATTTCAAGTTAACAAATTCTTATCTTGTGCAAGTCTTTTTGGTATGTTGGAATCCAATATGTAAATTGATCAATCCCATATGAAGATGATACAATACATGGTACATGAAAAATGCATTCAAATAAAACAAAATGCTATTAAAATGTGTCTGCATTTGATAGAAGAAATGAGTCTTGTTTTTGTTTAGTTTCCATTAAGGACACAGAATCCATAGAGATTTTCAAAAATGAAACCGTGGAATATGCTAAAGCTTAGAGACATATCGAACTTAATATAAAAGGGAAAATTATACTTTCAATCTCATAGGATATGGAATCAAATGAAACTATAGTGTCAGTTGATGGCGATAGAGTTTATGATCTTGTTAGATAAGGTAATTTTTATGTTACAATTGTTTGAAAATATATTTGTTAAATATTTAAATAACTTGTAGATGTACTTGAAAGTTAGATATACAATATATATATATATATATATATATATAGTAGACACATTTAATGGTATGTGCATGTGTGCTAATCTAACATAAACGACTTGTTGGAACATATCAAATTATTTGCAGGAGAACTCTCAGAAGTCTTTGTCATGGTTGCATCAATAGACAACACTGAAAACATGAAATATTATTTGATGTGATGTATAGAACAAAAGATGAGGTTATTAGAAGATTTTGATGATAACGGTTTTATATATGAAAGATGATCCATCATATTGAAAGGCTATTTTTTTAAATAAACCCATCAAACTGATAGTCATGTTCACTTTCAAGAGTATCAGTCAGATGTCATAATTTTTCAATATAGTTGTTTGGTATCTGTACCGGGCATAAAATTAATAGAAGTTCAATGAATAAAAAAAAAAGTTAGAAAATGGAAAATGTCCAAATCCCATCATGAACGAATAATTGAAGATCGCATACCATTACAATTTATTTAAACAAGTGATATATACATTCCAAAATTTACGAAATGAAATGAACAATGGTTAAAATTTACGATAAGTTTGATGCAATGCATACCCATGCAAAATGAATCAATGGAATCTTGAGAAGTACATAAGCTCTACAAGAATGTGTATTCAAATATCCATGTAATATATGTTTGCATTTATATTTTCATAGATATAACATGTTAGGAATATCTAACACTTCTTTGTCAATATGCTACCCACTTACACTATGTTAATATTCCACCCACATATTGTATGATTTGTCAGGGTGTCATACAACTAAACTCAAATTGTCTCATTCACTCAATTTTGAACATGTCATTTTTCTTACTCACTAATTAACTTGGATTAGTGGAAACCTCCAAACCTAACTAAGTGGGATCAATTCTCAAAATATTTGGCATGGTTTGAAGTTGGATCTTACCCACGTGGAGACTGGGAAGCAATCATGCCTAATTCTAGTGTATCATCTATGTTCCAGCTCAATTTTAAAATTTAATGATAAATTTGTTATTTACATTTTCAATTTTATTTTTCTCTTAAAAATATATATCTTGAACACCTCTCCCTTCCATTGTGACTTCAAGTCATTTACAATTCTGGTTCACCCCAGGGTAATCAATTTCATATTATAGTTTTGGATCTGAAAGTCTAGGTCTAGGGTTGGATTCTCTTGGAGTGTTATTGTCCATTAAAACACTCCATTATTGTCATATGGGTTTTCTTGTTATTTTAGTACTGGCATTTGTTTTTTTAGTAAAACCAATTTGTAGACCTAGAGTGTTTAAGGTTGTAGCCATTATAGTCCATTATTTTCATATGGGTTTTCTTTTTATTTTAGTACTCACATTTTTTTGTCTTCAGTAGAACCATTTTGCATAACTAGAGTGTTTAAGGTTGTAGCCATTATAGCCCATTAGTGTCATATGGGTTTTCTTGTTATTCTAGTAATGGCATTTTTGTTTTTTAGTAGAACCAATTTGTAGACCTAGAGTGTTTAAGGTTGTAGCCATTATAGTCCATTATTGTCGTATGGGTTTTCTTGTTATTTTAGTATTGGATGCAATTTTTCTTTTTTAGTAGAATCCATTTGTAGACCTAGAGTGTTTAAGGTTGTATCCGTTACAATATAGTATTTATGTTTTCCTATTTTTCTAGAGTATATAGCTATATTTTTGTAATGCTTAGGATAATAGATATATCAATTGTAAGTGGGTTTTCTTCTTATGCTTGTGTTGGTTTTTCTTTTCTTTTCTAAACCTAAAAGGTTACAGGGTTGTAGCAATTACACTAGAGGGTTATAAGGCATAGCAATCTTTCTATTGATTCCAATATTTAATGCGATTGCGATCATCAAGAACATCGGTTTCACATTCCTTGAAATGCTCATGATAATCATTGGCATATTGTATATTTTAGTATTTTAATTAGTAAAACAAATATTTGAATCTTTGAAACCTATGATTCTTATGGCTTCACCAAGAGAAATAACAACGTGAGTTTGCATAAAAAAAATAGATTATTGTTCTATTTTTTATTGATACACATGTATAAATTGAGAGCATGCAATAGATGCTATTTCATATGCTCTAATTTTTTTTTCACTAAACACTTAGTTGTTTTAAGTTCATAGGATATAATATATAGGATAATATTTTGTATGAATATAATATATGATAGTCCATTAATTAGGGATAATCTTAGTATAAACGATATGTTAAGAATCATAATATCTCTCTAAGGAATCTTAAAAATGTATTTGTATTTCAACTTGAATGAAAAATATAAAACAATCCATGGAAAAGAATAGGCAAACCTTAGATGCTTGGTATGAGAAATAGTGTAGATGCATAAGGGAGAATTGTTATATTTGTGTAGTGATTATGTGAAAAACATTATTTTTTACGGTAAATTATTTAGGATATTGTTTTATCTAATTGAAAATCATATGTGTGATTATCTATACCAATACTAAGTTGCAACAACATATTGATTGATCAATCACTCCATGTATTCTTGATATAATATGCAAATAAGGGCATTTCTTGCCTTGAATCTCTATACAGCAAAAGGGTAGAAAAATAAAATCTAACACCTTTCCCTCGAGCATGTTCAAGTTGAGGAATATATTAGTACATATCCTTATAAAGAGTGATGTGCACTAATATAACACATCGACTTGAAAAAAATATTTGGTTGCAGTTCAATGCATATGTCCATGTGTTAGATAATAATTTCCCCCACAAACATTATTTTTTATTTGAACTAATCACTGATATTTTAGAATTTAATCTATTTTTTGTTTATATGTACAATTATTTAAAAAAATTCTATGTTGATGTATGATATATGTATCAAAATAAATATATGAATTTTTAGTAATTCCCTATATAATTGAAACATGATAAAAATTCCTTATAATGAATAAACTATACTACTAATGAATCAAATAAGGTAATCTTTTGTGTTAAATATGGATTTACTAACCCATGATCTATTATGCATAACATGAATCCAATCAGTACTTGTTAATGAGTGATTTCCATATATATTACATTACACTAATGTCTAGTCATAACATCATGCTTGTACATACCCATTAGCTTATATAGGGCAATAATATAAGTATATATTATTATTATAATTATATATAGGGTAATAATATAAGTATATATTATTATTATTATATTAGCTTATATCAGTTCATATGATATTAGTCTCCCATGACAACCAATCCTTTTACACCACTTCATTAATCTTCTAGTGAAAAAAAAAACACATATCAATAATCCTGTAGTGAAGATGCACCATTAACCATGAGCAAATAATCAATAATTCTCTAGTGAAGATGCACCATTAACCAAAATAAAATCATAGGAAGAAAATGCAAGGGACACAATATTTTTATCAATACTCATATAATTTTCTATGAGCATTCACCATTAATATAAACAAATGAAAAGAAGAAAACAAAAGAAAGAAGAACACCCAGATTTTTAGTGGTAGAACCCTTGTTATACATAGAAAAAACATTTATTGTAAAATATGAACCACTTCATTATTCTTTAAACATGTTACAATAAGCCTCCAATACTTCTCATTCGTGGAACTCTCTATGAATCTATATAGTGAGAATACCACTTCATATGATGGATGAGGAATAAATTAAATCTCACCTACCAAACAACTTAGATACCTATATTGAAGAACCACTTAGTTATCTATTTTAAGTGAAAAACATAGTTATCAATATTCGACCCTCGTAGATCCATAATTGAAGGACAATCCGAAGCAAGACAATACACTTGAGAAATAACATGTCACTCCATACAACATGAATAAGACTTAATTTAGATTATTATTATTATCGATCATTTATAAATGAGAAATAACTAAGAAAGATTCAATTGACCCTATCATATGCTTTCAACATGTCAACTTTTAATACCATAGTAGTTAGTTTCTTCAAATGTACAATCTTTCCAACAAAAAGTGTACTGACATAGACCCCTGACCCCCTTGGCCGAGATCCGCACATGATCATTCTATATTCTCCTAGAGCCAAAGAGTCTCCCTCGAATCCCTATTGGAACCTTGTGAATTTTCTCCACAGGTCCTTCGTGAAAACCCGCCATGTACAATTTAACACCAGGCGCAAGCCTTATGTCTCCATGCGACCACAATCTAGGCCTTAGTGCAAGTACTTTTCCTGACTCGCGATCTTGCGAGTTATTGAGTCAAAGACCCTCCACTCCAAATCTCCGATACCTGATATGCGATACAGGTATGGATTCTTCTCTGTTAGCGCCTCTACAAATGACTTTCAGCTAGGGCCTAACTCTATCACCCCTCGCAACTCGCAACTTCGTGAGTTGGAGCATTTAGTCTTCATACTTCTCCTTTATGAGTCCCCGATAAGCGATAGTCCACAATGGGTCGACTCCTCCCCAGGCGACGTGTGTCCACCACCTGTCACCTTCTTCCACCTTTCTCTGGGCACTTGTTGTTATTCCACCTGTCAACCATGTGGTCCCCACCTAATGTATGTGCCACATGTTCACACGAACCCTCGGTGCTCGACACTTCATGGCTTCTGCAATCGAAAATAAATCCTTTCAAACCCCGAGTCCCCAATATGTGATACCTCGCGAAGGTTCTGATCCGACGGTTCTCCCGTCACTTGGATCCAATGGTTTGGATCTCCTTCCTTGCTCCTCGCAACTATGGAATTCATGAAAACCAAGAAATTTGGTCCTCCCTCCAAAATCCCGAACCCCAAGTTTGTGAAATGATCCAACAACGTGGGTTGAAACGAGATCAACAACTCTTATTTATAACGATCAACGATTCACGTGGATTCTTGATATTACAGTGGTGAGTTCGTCCAACTCCTAACCACCTTACAACTCCATTGGATCCTATGTTCCTCGTGATTTTGTGAGCTCTCCACGGAGAATTCTGACTGCCCGATTCACTACTCAATGACTTATGCCCAACGTCTGAGTGTTCTCCCTTCTGAACTTAATTTTTATGCGATGGTTTCAATCTCAGTCTCCCTTTGAACACTTCAAAGGTGTTATCTCTCTTCAGCTTTCACTTGCAAACTCAAGCCTTCCAAAAGGGTTCCTACTCACACTCCTTGTGGCAAACTTTCAAATAACGTTTGGTTATTTGAATCTTCAACCCTGTGCACTCTTTGCAATAGTAGTCCTTCAACTTTCCCCTTGGTTGATAAGTTATAAAGTCTCAACTAGCCTACCCACACCTTGCACGGCTCTATGCTTCACCTGCACTCCTGCGGGTATGAGAACAACGGTATCTCTCCTGATCTTTCTGAGATAAAACTTTGTTAAGCCCTAATATTGGCTCATTAACCCTTAATTGGGGCATATTAGATTAGTAATGTTATTTTATTTATGTCGGCTTGCTCATTAACCCTTAATTGGGGCATATTAGATTAGTAATGTTATTTTATTTATGTCGGCTTT
>ML788508.1:252492-288370 GCA_009831015.1 Picea engelmannii
GTAGGAACACAATGAAATACAGAAATACACATAAACACAGAGATGCAGCGGAAATAAGACTTCATTTCATTAATCACAAATGACTGAAATATGCTTACAGACAGAATGGAAATAAACTAGCTAGGGCGCTGGTAGCTTATCTCGAGAAGAGATGTGGCTGCTACTCGCATCCGTGAGAAGATGATTACAATGAGGCCCTAGAGGCCTTTTTACAATAGATGAGAATGCCAAAAGTCATAGACATCCAAAAACCTAACCCTAGGATATGAAGCGCCAAAAGTCATGTGGGCCCCGTTTGGGTAAGTTAGTACATCAACTTCCCGGGGTCGTAACTTTTGCATACGATCTCCGTTTTAGGCGTGTGATAGCTCATTAGAAAGGTATCATCGAGGAGATTCATTTTGGGGGCTCAATCATGCCTCCAGATATCATTAAGAATATCTATCTCAAAAACCCTTCATTTAGGCCCTCAAAATGGCCCCGGAAGTTAAAACCTGCTAAAAATAGTAAATTGCCAAAATTGCCAGAAAACTGTTTTGAGCCAGTCGAAAAAGGTGGGTGGCCACCGATATCCACCTGGATCACCGTCTCCTTTTGAACACTTCAAATGTGTTATCTCTCCTGAGATTTCACTTGCAAACTCAAGCCTTCCAAAAGGGTTCCTGCTCTCACTCCTTGCAACAAACTTTCAAATAACCTTTGGTTATTTGAGTCTTCGAACCTGTGCACTCTTTGCAATAGTAGTCCTTCAACTTTCCCCTTGGTTGATAAGTTCTAAAGTCTCAACCAATCTGTGCACACCTTGCATGGCTCTGTGCTTCACCTGCACTCCTGCGGGTATGAGAACAATGGTAAAATAAGAAAATTACCCCTAAAATATAAACACGTGAGAATAAGAAAACAAATATAAGAAAACACAAGAAAGAAGAGCATCAAGATTTATAGTGGTAAAACACTTATTATATATATCAAAGACATTTAATGTCAAATATAAACCACTTCATTAATCTTTAAACATGTTATAATAAACCTCTAATGCTTCTCAAGTATAGAGATCTCCATGAACCTCTAGATGCCTATTTTAAGTAAATGGAAGCACAAAAGAGATCCCATTAACTCTAATTACACTCTTTAGATATAGATAAATTCCTCACTGATAATAATCACCACAAGAAATTCCATAATATTGACACTAAATACATCACCAAAAGGACAGATTTAATAAATGTCCCTCAAGTAAGATAAGAAGGATAATAAATTATCACCATGTACTATGTCCCTTATAAGGTGTTGCAAAATATTGGTACTATGGCATACAAATTGGAGTTGCTTGTATCTTCGTGAGTACACCTAGTTTTCTATGTTTCATGCTTAAAGAAGGTTGTAGGTGACAAGATCCCAATTCAAACTATATTTATAGAACTTGGCGAGGAAGGAAAAGACATATTGGAGACTGAAGCTATCACTAACACAAGAGTTCTCCATTTGAGGAATATAACAATTTCATATAATCTCACTAAGTGGAAGAAACTGCCTATTGAAGATTCCACGTGGGAAGATGAATCTTTTATACAAAATCATCCAAAACTACTCAAGCACTGAGCACAATGCTTGTCCGATGGGGAGGGGCATGTTAAGACCTAAATTGTGGAAGATTACCCCTTGATTGGGGGAAATTACATTCGTATTTTTATTTTATTTATGTGCTCTTAGGTCCATTAGTTGTAATTGTACCTCCTATTCCCCTATATATACCAAGAAGACCTTTTCATTTGGAATCGTCTTGTATTTGTAACTTCATGTAATGTAAAAGGAGGTTTCCCCCTTGAAGAGGATTATTATTTGAATTTATCTCTTTGTCAAGGCGTGGAGTGCTTATTTTGAGATTTTCATGGTATTTTGATATTTGGTTATTAACCTCATAGTAAATTATTTATAATATATCTTGATGTACATGGTATGGTACATGTTTTGGTACATGGTTGATGTACATGGTATGGTACAAGTTTTGGTAGATGGTTGATGTACATGATTTGGTACAGGTTTTGGTATATGGTTGATGTACATGGCTTAGGTTCTGGTACATGGATGAGGTTTTGGTACATGGTCAATGCACATGGTAAGGTACAAGTTTTGATACATGGTTGATGTACATGATTGAGGTTCTGTTCAATGGTTGATGTACATGGATGAGGTTTTGGTACATGGTTGATGTACATGGTATGGTGATGGTTTTGGTATCCATGTGAGTGGATCTGGTTATAGATGGTTGATGATGTCATATCAGTGACAGTGACAGTGACAGTGATAGTGACAGTGACAATGATGGTGACAAAGACAGTGATAGGTTGGATGATTGGATGATCATCGGTTATAGGTTAATGTGATAGTGGCAATGACAGGTTGATGTGATAGTGATAGTGATAGGTTTATGTATGAGTGATAGTGGAATACACTATGATTGGAGTACTACATTTTGATGGATAGAACTATTCCTTGTAGAGAAAAGGGATGAAAACATATGTACAAGTGTTGGTGTGCATGTGGATAAGTTCAAGACCCTGGATTCAAGGTACATAGTCCATAAAACCCCTATGGATACTGGCCCTTTCGGAATCACCTACAAGTAGGAGAAGTCTCACCTGAGGTATCCTTATGGAGACTATAGGAACCAATATTCCGCAATAGTGAGGGAAAGAAGTGAGACACGCTCTGTCATGCCTATATGATCCTTTTGCGCACTAGATCCTAGTTAACCTATCCTTGTTACTTAATTATATATCCATATTAGTCCATATTCATGTCACTTAGTGGTTAAACATACAATTAAATCTATTTCTTAGTAATGTATCAACAATATCAACAAAGATAAACATTCATCCATAGTAAATTCAAGATTTATCACAATACAAACATGAATAATCATTCGACAACACAATTAGACACATAGTTACCATGGTTCACCCCCTCTTGGGATACATCCAAAAAATATTTTCTTCTTTATTATATTTATGGAATTATTTTTGAGCTCTACACTATAATGGATGTTCAATACACAAAATACTCTTCTTGCATTGGCAACATCTATACACATGGAATATCCTACAATGACAACCACTACTAAGAGTCTTCTTAGAGTTTCTTGAATATCTCTACCTCCACCTTGCGGGTCTTTTACATATTTTATGAATTTTATTCAGGGTTTTTTCCATACCATAATGAGTTCGCTACCACTCATGCTCAGTTGGTGACAACTCATTATCATCTGGATACAACTCATGCCTAACTAGTTTTCCAAGATTTTGCGCTAGCCGTTCTTTCATTCCACCTGTCTTCGCCTCTTTCTTCTCTCTTATTTATTGATCCTATTGATATTCTTACTCTTTTTTATCCTATGCCTTTTCCCTGTACCTCATCTCTTCTCACTCTTATTCTTCAAAAGTTTTTTTCCCAACAAGCCTACAACACTCACTTGTGTCTCATCCTGAGCCACTTAGGCACGTTGTGTCACATTTGTCCATGCCTTAGTGGATTTCTGGAGACTATCATTTGTTTTTTGTACTGCTAATACTATTTCAGCTTCATTTTCCACAATATCCTCCATCATTTGCGTAGTTACTATAATATTTTTTTTTTCAGTGTCTTACATTGCTAATTTCATGGTGCTCTGTATGGTGGCTAATTCTTCTAGCACTCGGATGGCTTCGTCTTACAGTGGTTTCCACTTATGTATTTCCTTCCTCTACTCTTCCTTCATTTATTACACTATGCTATACAGTTTCCTGTTAGCCAATATCGTTGGCATTCTTTTTTCTGGGGCCAACATGTTCACATGTTTAGTGCATCTTGCACTTCCTCTTTACTCCTTAGCCTATATTCCAATGATTGTAGTTATGGAGTGGCATTAAGAACTATCCAAATGTCTATGTCCATGTCACACATATTTATGCATTCTTGTTCCCATATTTTGATATCTTCTACCAGTGTCTGCGTAGCCTTCTCCCTTTGTGCTCTTTCTTCCAGTGTTGTCCCTGGTGTTGCACGCACTTCCAAATCCTTGATTTTTGTGTGAAGGACTTTGATAGCTTCACTAATGTTTACTACTTGTTCCTCTAACATGGACTCTACAACCATTGGTACTTTTGGGACCTCCTTGTATAGTTTTTGGAGTGTTGCGTGCACTTTTTGCGCCATATGTTCAACTTCCTCCTTCTCCATTAATTCTTTGGCGAACTTTCCTTCTACTTCACTCTTTTCTACCCTGGATTTCTCTTCTTGTCCCTCTTCTTTGTTGATTATTTGCGTTTGTTGTCATTGATGTCAACCCTTGAAGAAAGTCCGGTAGCTAATTCTGGTAGAACAAAGGTTTGGGTAATGGACCCAAGTTTGTTTGATGTATAGTGGTATGTGTTTTAATATATTTGAAGGTAATATTATTCTACATAGATATTAAATGTCATGTCAATTTTGGTGTCATGTGGAATGTCACATAACTCCTCACGGTTAAAGAGTTATGCCCATGTGAAGTTGGAGAACCCTCATGAGTCATCTAGAAGCCCCAAAAGGTCAAAGTAGTCAAATTGGTTGCAAAGAAGAAATTATTTAAATAATAAAGTGAAGTGATGAGTGTAAAATAATTCAAAGTGGATACAAAAGAAATTATTTAAATAAAAAATTTAATGGAGAAATTACTAAGTGCACAAGTGGCTAGAATTGGGTTAGCCCTAAAATAAGGAAAGCAGGTTAAGATGGTTAGAAGTTAACTTAAATAGTAAAGTGAAGTGATGAGTGCACTATAAGTCAAAGTGGATACAAAATAAATTATTTAAATAACAAAGATAATGGATAAATTACTAAGTGGACAAGTGGTTAGAAGTGGGTTATCCCTAAAATAAGGAAAGCGGGTTAAGATGGTTAGAAGGTAAGCCCTTGAGGAAGTTACATGAAAGTGTAATTAAGAGGAAAGGGTCTCTCATTTTTAATTACAGTTAAGAATATTGAATATATACAAGTTAATGAGGTAACCAAAGGATATCTAAGCCTAATTTCAGAGGGAAGGTGAAGTAAAGAAGGCCAAAATTCAAGGGAGGATAAATTATTTTGATGATGTTTTCTAAGGTATGTTATTTACAGGTCATCTCATCATTTTCGCAATAATGTTTTTTCTAGAATGAGTCATACCATGAAATTGGGAGGCCATTGAGGAAACATATCCAAGTAGCTATGATAAAAAAATTCCACTTCTAGCCATTGTATTTTTGGACTTAAACTCCGTGGAAAATAGGGTTTATGGCTAGTCTTGAAACTAGTCTAAAAAAGGTGTTTCAGGTAAAAACGTTATGACTTCTTCATAATAGATCCAAATTCACTAAGACCAAATGTATTTCTTAAAGTATATTCCATAGTATGTTTTGTATGATTTTCATATCTATAAAGAAAATATTCTGTGCGGGAATTCTCTTCAAGTTTGATCTCTAGAATAAGCCATAATTCAACAAGGTATGCCATTTTTGCTATAAATCCTTTTCTTAGAGGATCCATGTAGTGAAATCTGGAGGAATTGCATAAAAGACATTGAAGAACATTTTGTACCATTTTCATATCTTTATTCATTACAGGTACATAGTTATGATTATTGCAAGTTAGGGTTGTTGACTAATCCAAAATTAGTCATGTGAGACTAAAGTAAAGTTTGATAAAATGGTAGTCTTTTTTTGTTAAAGTTAAGGAAGGTTTGCAGGTATGTGATCATATACATCAGGTCGATTACAAAGTTACATATCAGATTTGGATGATGAATTTTATGAGGGATTTTGGTTGAGGTATGTTAAAGATGGAGGTTGTATAATAGTGAGGTTGTGGCACATGGTTTGATGTAATGGTTTATGGTATTTGGTTATGGATAGTGTGATGTATTTCTAGAGATGTTTTGACATTTATATTGGTACATGTATTTGGTATATGGTTGAGGTACAAGTTGGTTACATGGTTGAGACAAGTAGTTGATGAGTTGGCACACACATGAGGTGTATAGTTGATGATGTTGCTACATCTTGATGACTCATTGTTTATTGGTATTTCATGCATGATTGGTACATATTTGGTGCATGGTTGATGCACGTGTTGATGGTATAGGTTGAGGTACATGTTTCTTCATGGTTGATGCACTTGTTTATGTTACAGGTTTATTACAGGTTGTTTGGTACAGGTTGATCCATGGTTGATGCACTTGTTTATGGTACAGGTTTACAACAGTATATATCACAATGTTAGTTTGATAGTGGTTCAATCATTCTACTTTTATTTCAGGGCGGCTGGATGGGGAAAGGAAAGGTTGTAGACACCTTTCAGTTGTAGCCAAAGAACATAGGGGGTTGTAGCCTCCTTTTGGTTGTAGCCAAAGAATTGAGGAGTTGGAGCTTCCCTCATGTTGTAGCCTGAGAAACTAGGGGGTTGGAGCCTCCTTCCAGTTGCAGATGGAAAAAAAAGGAAGTTGATGCTTCCAATGAATGTAATTCTTAAATACATATAAGAAAAATCATTATGTTGTTTTCTACCACTTTGGGATTCCACATAAAACACCGTTGTACTATGTATGTGTATGATTACTCAATTGTTCATTGTTTATTTACTCTACAACTATTGAATGATAATTCTACATTGATATAACAATTTAATTTTATGTTGAAGAAGGATTACATTTATCTATTACCAATTCACCCCCCCTCTCAGTATTCCAACAATTGGTATCAGAGCTGGTTCCTTCAGGAAACAATTTAACCACTGCAAGGAAATCATGGATTATTCTAAGAATGGAGTACCAATGTTTAATGGTCAGAATGGTTTAAAGTATGAGATGTGGAGCAGAAGGACACAAGTATTTTTACAGGCACAATGACATTATATTTGGTTATCATCTATTACAGGATATGATAGTTCAAAAAGGGAAAAGACATCATCCAAGAAGGAATTGAATAAGAATATAAAAATAGCAATGGATTTCATCTAGGAAGGATTACCTAATTCGGTAAGAGAAAAGGTTGGTAAATTTTCCTCAGGCAAATAAATATGGGATAACTTACATGACATATATTCTTCACCTATCGCAGATTTTGAAAATGCCAAAGAAGATGCATATACATATCAAAAAGAATTATGTTCACCATGTCAAACAGATTCATAAGATGAAGAGTACATAATCAAAAGAGGTATGTTGTTTTTATTTAATTGTGAAAAACATAGACATCTTGAAATTGAATTCCATGAAGGAAATGAGATAGAAAAACTAATTGAAAAGGAAGATAATTATGAAGCAGAATTCACTAGTTCTTTAGATGAACTAAGAGAAGAAAATAAGTCACTCAAAAAATAATTGATAAAACAAAAGGAAAGTGTTCACATTTTTGAAGAATCCCAATAGGTCATCGAGAACTTAATAAATCATCTAGAGGAAGACATAGAGATCAAAGAAAATATTGAATATCAAAAGAAGTATTTAGAAGCCTGTTGGCAACCAATAATACTTTTTTTAATTGCCCTAAAAGTTGCCTACACCTATGTCTCTTGAACTTCAAATTTTCATCGCTTTTTGCAAATAGAAGACATTTTCATTTCATGCAACACTTGCAAATTATTCGATTTAGTTTTCACGACTGAAAGCGTGAAAACTCCTCCATCGTTTGTTGAACTATCATGATCTTCTCATTAACATTCTGAAAGACACTTATCTTTGGCTGGTTATTGAGTGGCTAGAATGATTTTTAAAACTATGACCATTTGCCTATTCTTGCTTTGATTGCGCAACTTCACTTTTATTTCATTGATAAGGCATTGAGGGTTACACTTGATTATATAGGGGTCATGGTTGATTTTGGTTTTTGTATGATGTGATCCTTATTATTATAAGCTCTTGGCTTATCGATTTTATCTCTTGTCACAATGTTTTATAAACTTTGATTACACATAATGCAACAAACGCATGGGTAACATGCGAGTCTGATTTCATATTGAATGGCAATGTTTGATTATACACATGGCACGTTGGTTAAACATTTGGATTTTTTATTTAACGTTGGTTTGAAATTATACACATGGCGCATTGATATAATTTATGGTCTTGGTTTTACATTGATTAATGGCACGTTGATATAATTATCCACCGTTTAATCCTTGGGTTGGCCGATTAATATGGTTTGAGTGATGTCATAATTAATTAAACAGTGTTGTACTGTGCCATTACTATGTTGCATGGCGGTGGTAATCCCACCACCCTCGCACGCGCAATTAATTCGCCTCCCCTTTGAGCGCTCATAGCTGTTAACCCAAACGATTTTGCTCCTGTGTTGTTGTGTTCTATCCAAACCCTACCATGAGCCCGCACCATGGCTCTAGTCATAAGGGCTGAACCCAATGGTTGCCAAGCTTTGTTGATGTTCGACGGTGCTTACAGTGACCTGGAGGAATTCAGATGGCTCCCGTTCATACAAAAGTTTGATGGTTATAACCCTAGCGTGGCTCGACAATTTGCATTAACCTTTGATGGCTACAAAGCCAAGGTTGGGGATGTGCAATTGGAAATTGATGAGCAATTGCTCAGTTCATCTACCGGTCTACCTGTTGTCAGACAGAAGTGGTCAAAAACTTGTAAAGTGGAAGATGTCCCATGGAAATTGCTCTTCCAGTCACGAAGGGTGAGCTCTTGTGACAAAGGTTTGCCCACGAATATGCTCAAGCAACATTGGCACGACTTGTTGATGGTAACCAAGCAGTTCATCACTTGCAAGAGCCGGTATGGTTTTGTTTTCCTGTACCATCTTCGTCTACTTATGGTTTTCATGGGCTATGAGCTTAATATGCCTTACTACTTGCATAGGAGTCTGTTTAAAATGTCTAAAAGGTACAAACGGAACCAGGCCGATAACAGCCTATTTCATTTTGGGTTAATTAAAATGCTTGTGGTTTGTCATTTGGGGTTACATCGGGACTGTTGGAATGATTTTCTTAAACACAATAATTTTGATGATTCAAGCCCACCACAGGTTGACAAACCTGTGGTGAGCGAGAGTAAGTCAGTACCCCTTGTGCCTTATAGTGCTCTGTTACCTAAACCCCTACCTGAACCATCGATTGACCTACCCAATTCTGTCACCAAGGATGTGGAAAATGTTAAACCCGTGGATAAAAAGCCTAAGACCAAACCTAATGCGAATTCTAAAGGTAAGAAGAACACCCGGTTAATCTCTCGCATGGAAAGAAACAAACCGATACCTCCTGTCAATCATGACCCTATCGTGCTCAGTGAAGATTCTGACTTGGAGATTAAACGTTACCTGGCAAGTGAGTATCCCTATTATGAAGGTCTGTGTGATAAACCCGCATATGATTTTGTCAAAAACCTACCACCTTGCTTGCAAAATGATCCTAATTATCCAGGTATTAAAATGCCTTGTGAAAACCCCGGTGGCTCGTCAAAACCCCCTCCTGTTCTATCTGAACCAGCTGCTCCACCATGTGATCAGTCTGGCTCGTGGTTAGAAAGGTATTACCTCGATGTGCCAATGCTGCAGTCCAGAATTCATGCTCTGGAGGATCAAGTTGCGAGGCTCACCAGTCAAAAGGGTAAGTCGACATCCACTGATAAGAAACAACGAACAACAGGTTCGATTTTGTTCAAGAATGTGGAGTCGGCTACAGCGGTCGTGAACTCAAAATTGGCATAGCTCGAGCAACCTCACTGGTATGATTATCACCTGTTTATATGACAAACTCATAAACTCTGTTTACAGCGTGGATTTGCTTTGACACATAAGCATACATTTTTGTATATAATTTTGTCTTGATAAATCTAATTCCATTATTGTTTCGAATTTCGATTGGATTTGGCTTTGATTCAATTGATCGTGGGATTAGATTTGATTGTTTTAATTTAGCTTTAATTGAATGCTCTATTGCTTATTGAAGTTGCTAATATTTATCTAAACACGGGTCATTTCTGGTATTCTAATTTTGAACACGGTCAATATATCATTTTGATTTGGTTATATACGATATGGTTGGCAATTATGGTTAACTGTTGTGATTTTATATTCCATGTCTTTTGATCAATTCGAATACCATTCTGTTAAGGCACAACCAAATTGCGAAATACAAATCATGACTGTTATACCCAACCTGCCGATTCGCATCATTTGACCGTGTTATCAGCCCGATCCATATTTCAACAAACATACTGTTTAAAGTTAATTTGGGAACGGAAGTGATTATGCCCAGGATTACTATTTGTTTCTATTTTTAACTCAGTCACAATTCGATTTGATCGTTGCCCAGTTTATGGTTATCACTGTTTTTGGTGGTTATGATAACTATTTTTGGTCATGTCTGTCGACTGTGTAACACCCAACGATCGAAATATATCGCGAAGTTTGTTGATGCTGTTTCATTGTGACTATAATTGTAACAACCTTTCTATATTGGTATTTGATTAAAACAATCTGAACCCCATGCACATTGTTACAGCTGTGACAAATCAATTATGATCGAGTTAAATTAAATCGCATCTGATTCGATATGATTCACTGCTTATTTTCGTTTGGATATGAAAAAGTTTTGTTATCATTTGATCCGATTTCATAGCAACTAAAACAGAGCATTCTTATCTTTTTTTGATTGCATCCTTTTCGATTTTGTTTAATTCGAATGATAAATTTGCCTGAACCATTAGTAATTCGATTTTAATGTTTATTAAAAGAAAATTAAATTGTGTTTTAAAAAGATTTCATTTGATTTATATATGATTCTATACGCTATTTTAGACTAGCTACAAAATCAGATGATTCTGTAGCCAAGTCTGTAGGATCAATTTTTTAGTGTTTTGTTACTGAAATATCTCTCTAATTTGATAACTGTGTTCTATTGCAGGTAAATTCGAAATTGCAGTTGATTTTATGAGCAGTTAGGGGATATCTCAAAGATTTAACTTGCATTTTGATTTTCTAGTTTAGATTGATTTTGGGATATTTCCCAGATTATGTAAAACATTTTGACATTATCCACAGGGATGTTTTACCCTGTGGAGAGACTTATATATACTTATGATTTTTGTAATAATGGACATCCTCATTCGTGGGAGAACAAGGATATGGAGTTATAATACAGACTGAAGCAGAATTTGGTGTTTTGTCACAGCTTTAGCTTTTCAATATATCAATATTTTGTTTCATGTTGTGTATATCACTTTGTTTATGATTTATGACTACTTTAGCTATCTAGATCATGCGCAAATGATATAATTTTAATCACTGTAATTCATATCTGGTTTCTTCCAATTATATAAAAGACATAACAATTTTTAATTGAATTTGTGAATGACAGGTTTATCTTATTCATTGATTGAATTATTAAATATAAGTTTTTGTATAACAGGTTTCCCTTATTGCAGAAATTTATACATCTTATAATTGTTATGATCTTTTATGTCTTGTTTTTCCTGCAAACCAACTCGAAGAGCAGCACAACCGATTTTTTACGAGAAGCTTTTGGACCAATTCGGTGCGAGTTTACTTCCTCCGACCAGCTTCAGAGTCATCACACACAGGACAAATTAGGAGCGCTTCCAGGTCAGTTAGTCTTTTCCTTGCTGTTTTCATTAAGTAGTTTAGTTTAGAAATAATTTTAATTAGATTTATATTAGATTGTTTAATTTCAGTAAATATATTAGATCGTTTAATTTCAATAGTTTTATTTCTTTTTCATAAAATATAAAAACCAAAAAACATATCCTGTTGTCTTAGGGCAGAAAATACATGAGTTTTGTAGGTTTTAATTAAATCTGTAGGCTGTTTATAGTGTATATTTGTGAATAAGTAATATTGCAGCTGGTAATTAGATAGTTGATTTGAGTTATTATAATAGTAATTAGTAGATTGTATATAATAGTTAGAATAGTATATTTAGTTTTAGTTTATTTAGTAGTTTGTTTCAATTAGATTAGTGTAATAATTAGTTTGTTTTTTTTAGTTAGTTAGTTTTAGTTTTAGTTAGTTTAGTTAGTTTAGATTAGTTTCTCTTTGGTTTTCTTAAAAGACCTTAGAGAGGCCAACAGAGCCGTTAAACTCATCAGGGTGGCTCATTCCAAATGGCTTGGGTTATTTAGACAACCCCGGACCGGTTCCACTCTCTCAATTGACTGACGGACTATTTCGCCCGCCAACAAATGGCGCTAGAAGGAGGGCCTGAACTTAATTAATGGCACGAGGTGGTCGTAATACTCCTCCCCCACCTAATCGCATACCTATAGTGACTAGAAGCCATTCACAAGCTAATATCCCCCCTCAAACAAAAACTACTTCAACCGAAGATCCACAGATCACAGTTGAGCCAGCAACCCCTAATCCTACAGATGGTGATTTCCAAGAGATCGTTCGTCAATCTCTTATTAAAAAACATAGTGCCTTATCTAGTCTTAGGCAACCAAAATGTCCGTGGGGTCAACCTTTAGACTTCTCTGATATCAGAGAACAGTTAGGTGACACTAACCTCACTGTGAATCCTACAGATCCAAACACAAATCCTGCTGCAGGAGGATCTGGGATACCTCCTTCACCACCTCCCTCATCTCCTTCTTCTTCTGGGGGAGATTCCTCTTCTGACAAAGGCAATCCACCTTCTCATCCTTCCACACCCACTACCCCAATGGAGAATTAGAACAACCCTACTAGACCCTGGTTGGACCAGGATGTTGTAGTTGTACCTGGAGCCCAACACCCTTTACCTAAGCACCCGGAGAAATGGCTTCCTAAGTTTGATCCTGATTCAAAACAGATAGCTGAAGATCATATCAAGAAATTTATGTTAGCCATCAGACTCCGTAACATTGAACATGAAGACGTTGTCTGTAGGTTGTTCCCTTACACCTTTGAGGGTAATGCGTCCACTTGGTATTTTTCCCAATAGCCTCATACCATAGTATCTTGGGAAAAGTTTGAGTCATGCTTTTTGGAAAAATTCGGAGATGGAAAACCTCCGGAAGTCTTAGTCATGGATCTCTCGAGCTTAAAAATGAACCCGAAAGAAAAAGTTAAAGATTTTAATCAAAGGTTTTTAACACTTAAAAATTGAATTCCTGCAGACTTTATGCCTGCTTAGAGTCTTGTAATAGCTTACTACACTAAATCTCTTCATCAAAGCATAACTATTTGGGTTAAAAGATCTAAAAAGGCCACGTTGTTAGAAGCCTTTGAAGAGGCTACTCAGATTGAAAAAGATATACTTAGTCTTAAGGACTCTTCTAGCAACGAAACTGAGACTGTTTCTTCTTCCAAAAAAAAGATTTAAATTCTCCCCAGACCTATACAAAACAAAACACAACCTGAAAACTCTGATTTGGAAAATTTAACCAAAGTTGTACAAAAATTGTCTAATCAAGTTATAGATTTAAAAAGGTCGACATAAGAAGCCTCTTTGAGTAAAGGACCTTACAAACCTCCTTTCCGAAAGCCTTTTCCCAACCGGCCTAATCCAAACCCTGAGGGCTTGAACCTGGAAAGTTTGCAATGTGCTCTTCAGACAATTCTGGGAGCCCAGGATGACTTGATGCCTCCTGAAATCCCTCAAGAGGAAGTCGAGCAGGAAACAACTCAAGAAGAAGAGTCTTCTCCAAATATCTTTGGACACTTCTCGGATAGCATCTTCCAAGCCAACTTCGAGACTGTCCACCCTTACAACACTAGGAGTAAGACAGAAAATAAATCTCCTGTCGAAAACACTACAACTTTACCTCCAAAGCCATCTAAATCAGTAGAAACTAGATTATGATGTTGTTGAAGATATTAAAAAATTATGGGCCAACATTTCTATTTATGAGTTGTTGAAATTTCCATTTTTGTTACAGAAGATGTTGCAAAATATTTCAGATAATAGCAAGAATGGTAATTCAAATGGTAATAAGGTTGTGCAAAGCAAAGTTCCGCAGAAGACTTCCACAAAAAATAATCTCGATTCTCAAGATAAAGGAAGCCTTCCTGTAACACTTGTAAATAATGTAAATAATGTAAATAATGTAAATAATTCAAATAAAGTAGTTTTAGAAAATGTGAGTAAGAAACCACAAGATACAACTCTAAATACTCGCAAGAATGTACCTCCTTTTCTTTTAACTTTCAAAATCTTCAACAGAAATGTGCATAATTGTATGGTTGACTCAGGAGCATCATCAAATGTGATGCCATGGTCAGTCTGCCAAAAGATTAACGCTGAGGTAGAACCATCATCTTTTAAAATCATACAACTTGATCGAACATATGTTAAAGTTATAGGCGAATTGAAAAACGTATTGATTAGATTATCGTCTAACCCAAAAGTTCATCAGGTTATTGATATAATTGTGGTGGATATTCCAGAAGTGTATGGCATGTTTTTGAGTAGGGACTGGTCGAAGCAGCTACATGGTTACTTCACGATGGACTGGTCTCATTTATGGCTTCCAGAAAATAGTAAGCCCAACAAGATCAGGGTGAATCGTGAGCGTTACCTCAAGTTCACGGTAACAGACTTGAATGATCCAAATGAACCATACACACCTCTGGTTGATTCACCTGAAGTCCAAGGGATGGACACCTTCTTCGGAAATTTCATGGCTGAAGTTTCACCTATCAACGATCCTAAACAACAATCCAAGATCATAGCATATGTGCAACCAGCAACTGCTATACAACAGACCCATGAGCCCGATGGAAATCAAATTTGGTCATTATATTTCGACGATTCCAAGTCTAAAGAAGGAGCTGGTGCAGGCTACATCATTATCGATCTGGCAGGTAACAAGACATTATTGGCTTGTAGTATATAATTTGAATGTACTAACAATACTGCAGAATATGAGGATTTATTACAAGGTCTCAGAAAATCCTTGGACATGCACATTCAAAATCTGGTTGTATTTGGCGACTCTGAGATAGTGGTTAGGCAGGTAAGAGATTCTATACTCTGTCTTTCCCCGCATCTCAAATGTTACCAGTCTGAGGTATGGAGTCTAATGAACAAATTTTCTTCTTTTAATATGAATTCCATCCCTAGATTAAATAATGTTGAAGCAGATCTACTAGCTAATGTTGCATCTAAACTTCTTCCTGCAGAAGGCTTATCCCCGAACGCATTCTCCGTGGATCTATTGTTTCGACCATCTGTTCCAGACAATATCACAAGCTGGAGAGTATTTGACGATGATCAGCAAATCATTAACTTTCTGCACATGAAAGAAACCTTTCAAGGCGCAGTGATAGATGAACAACGCACGACGACAATTTACACGACTTTACGGTAATACCTAATCCAAAATCTCCTAAAGCTCTATCAGACATGGTAAATCTCATACCCAAATTTGTTGTTAGACTAGAAAATTTTTACAATTTTGAAGATAAATTTAAAAAGACAGTCAATTGCAAAACCAACAGTTCCTCATTGTCTTATGAAAAAGTCAATCTAGGAACTAGTGAAAATCCTCGATGTATCAATCTAGGCTTGGGATGCTCTAGACAAGAAAAATCTGATTTTGTTAAATTATTTAAATAATTCAAGGATGTCTTTGCATGGACTTACGATGATCTTAAAATGTTCGATCCAAACATTATACAGCATGTCATCTCGATGAATCCCCAAACTTTACCCTTCCAATAGAAACTGAGAAAAATGCATCCTAAATTAGAACCGACCGTACAAAAAGAATTGATTAATCTCCTAAGTGCTAAAATAATTTTTCCTGTTAGACATACTCAATGGGTATCCAACCTCGTCCCAGTGCGGAAGAAAAACGGGGAAATTCGACTTTGTGTCGATTTCCGAAACCTCAACAAAGCGTCTGACAAAGATAATTATCCTGTCCCTCCCATGGAACAGATCTTGTAACAAGTATCTGGTTTCGAGAGGCTATCCTTACTGGATGGTTTCTCTGGATACAACCAAGTCTTGATGTCCCTGTCAGACCAACTAAAAACTACCTTCCGTACCCCGTGGGGCACTTATGCTTATCGCAAAATGCCCTTTGGATTGATTAATGCCAGTGCTACCTTTCAGAGAGCAATGGACATTGCTTTTAGAGGCTTAATCAATCACTCCGTAGTAGTCTACTTAGATGACGTGACCGTTTATTCTAAAAAC
Organism: Picea engelmannii; assembly: GCA_009831015.1. Taxonomy (NCBI): domain Eukaryota; kingdom Viridiplantae; phylum Streptophyta; class Pinopsida; order Pinales; family Pinaceae; genus Picea; species Picea engelmannii. Next base: position 268,645 of record ML788508.1, read on the forward strand.
AAAGATGATCATCTAGCTCACTTACGAGTCGTTCTGCTATGATGTCGTAAATACGACATATCCTTGAACCCTAAGAAGTCCATCTTTGCAGTAGAACAAGGTAAATTACTAGGATTCATTGTGTCTAGTGACGGAATGATTATTGACCCTGAGAGGACTCAAGTCATCGCCAAACTTCCCCCACCTACCTCCAAGAAATCCATGCAGTCTTTCCTAGGCCAGATTAATTTCGTGAGAAGATTTGTCCCCAGTTTCTCCGAAATGGTTAGGCCTCTCCAGAACCTGATTAAGAAAGACACCCAATATCACTGGGGATCCACAAAAAACCAAGCTTTCAACGATATAAAGAAGGCCATAATAGACGCTCCATCTCTCATGAGCCCTGATTTCTCTCAAGACTTTACACTCTATACTTTTTCCTTTGATCGTTCCTATGCCATGGTCCTAACTCAGAAGAACTCCGAGAACAATGAAGTACCCATCGCCTTTATGAGCTCTGCTTTCAAAGGTGTTGAACTTAACTACCCAGCAGTCGATCGGCAAGCCTACGCTATTTTCAAAGCAGTTAAGCATTTCCGATCCTATATTTTGAAGTCGAGGACGAAGGTCATTGTCCCCTACCCTGTCGTTAGGAACTTGTTAGTGAAAAAGGAGTTAGGAGAGAAAAGAACCAACTAGGTCACCTCCTTGCAGGAGTATGACTTAGAAATTAACCTAGCATAGATCGTGAGAGGCCAAGGGTTGTGTAAGTTGGTAGTTGATTCAGAAACCGAACAGCAAGCAGATAGTGATACGTCATACCTAGAACAACGCGATCAGAGTTTGATTTGTTGTGCACAAAACTTCGTAAGTATTTGGTATGACAATATTAGATTTTATCTTGAACATGGATCAGCACCCCGTCACCTTGACCTAGCCAAAAGAAGAGCGCTGAGACTAAATTCTGCCTCCTTTCATCTAGTTAACGGTATACTGTTTCGTCAGAATTTTGATGGCATACTGATGCGTTGTCTTGAAAAGGACGAAGCAGAAAGAGTCTTGCTTGAGTTGCATGTAGGAGAAGTTGGTGGTCACTTCGGTGGCGACACCACTGCTCATAAGGTTTTAAGAGCCAGTTATTACTGGCCGACGCTCTTTAGGGACGCCCATGCCTTGTGCCGTAAATGTGTCATTTGTCAAAAAGCTTCAGGGCGATTGCCAAAACCAGGCTTCCCCTTGCAACCCGTTTCAGTCGATTCTCCTTTCCAGCAATGGGGCCTTGATATCATTGGTCCTAATAACCCTCCATCCTCACAACAGCACAAGTATATTGTGACAACCACTGATTATTTTACTCGATGGTCTGAAGCCACCGTGCTAAGAACTGTTAATACAAGTCAGGTGATCACTTTTGTAAACTCGAATATCATCACTCGTTTCGGTATCCCTGATTTCCTAGTCTTTGATAACGCTTCATACTTTTCTTCTCTTAATATGAGTGAGTTCTCTTTGGAGAAAGGAATAAAACTGAAGTATTCTGCTAGTTACTACCCCCAGGGTAACGGCTTAGAAAAACCAACAAACAAAAACTTGATCAAGATCATCAAGAGAACCGTAGCTGAAAATCACAAGAACTGGCACAATGCACTGCTGAGTGCACTATGGGATGATAGGGTAACACCCAAATCCACCATAGGTAACTCTCCCTTTTTCCTTTTTTATGGTAGAGAATCCATTCTGCCACCTCACATTCTTCTTCCTTCGCTTCAATTGTCGCAAAAAGTTCAAGAAGAAGATTGTCCCCCTTTAGAAAGCCGTATTAACGCTTTGATGAAGTTAGAAGAAGTAAGAACCCAATCTAAGCGTAAGTTAGATCAACATCAATAACTGATTAAGAGATGGTTCGATTCTAATTTTGCTTCTGATAGGAATTTTGAAGTAGGCGATCTCGTCTTAAAGTGGGACAAACCACACGAACGAAAGGGTGAGCACACCAAGTTTCAAAATTTGTGGCTTGGGCCATTTTTGATTGCTAAAAAGTTGGGTCCCAGTTCCTTTCGGTTGCAGAATCTTGAAGGGAAGCTTGATACCTATCCGGTTAATGGGCAATCCCTAAAAAGATACTTTGCTTGATATTTACCCTTGTATTTTTATGTAAATATTTCATTTTTGTTGCATTTTCGTTTGCTTCTTGTTTGCTTTTGATTTGAATTGATCAGTTTGTTTTGTGTGTTTTTTGAAAGATATGCATACCTGTGCACTGAGCCATTCAGACCAAGACCATAGAAAAATTTCTTCGCTGAAATAACTTCTCAAAGATTGTACGGACATCAATGATATATTCCTAAAAATTGATATTTATGTTGGAAAATTTTTGTTGTTTGAAAGAAGTTTTCTAATTTCAATCTCTGAGCAAAGTTTGCCATGATCATCTATTATCTTTTTACGTTGTCCCTTTTCCGTAAAGGAATGACTCAAAAATGATGTCTCCCTGTCATAGCAAGTTGTTTTGTAAACAAAACATTTTTGGAACTGAATAAAGGATAGTATCAAAAGATTCTGATGAGGTTTGAAAAATATGAAAAAATACCAAGATTTTTCAGCGTCACCCCGTTCAACTATACACAAAAGAAAAATAAAAAATATTAATAAGAGTTGTGGGAAGTGTTTGTAAACCCGCCGGGATACTGAATAGGTCCGCTGGCAATGGGTAAATGCAAGCATGGCGCCAAGACAACTTCGTCGGGGTACTGAACAGGCCCGCTGGTAGCGAAGCAATGTCGGGTACACGAAAATCTATAGAAAATGATAAGAAACCTCTTTTAAAGTCCTTTATTCTGATCTAGAAATTCTTGACAGGATACAGATGTCTGAGTGGGTTAAATGGAAACCCTGTTGAGGCTATGGATGCCTACTGGTAGCAGTGGTCATGCCAACAATATTGAAGATTTTATCATAAAAATCGTGACTTGCTGATCTTAAGACTGTTGTTAGCTTGCATCTTTTAAAACATCGCTGGAAAAGATAGTAAATGATGATGTTTGTACGATTTTTTGATGGTTGTTTTTGAGTTGAATTTTTCTTTGCTATCCTAATCTGAATTTATTTCTTTTTGACAGAGATAACTGCTTCTCCTAGTGTGTCTCCATTGTTGGCAGCCAATAATACTTTTTTTAATTGCCCTAAAAGCTGCCTACACCTATGTCTCTTGAACTTCAAATTTTCATCGCTTTTTGCAAATAGACGACATTTTCATTTCATGCGACACTTGAAAATTATTCGATTTAGTTTTCACGAATGAAAGCGTGAAAACTCCTCCAGCGTTTGTTGAACTGTCATGATCTTCTCATTAACATTCTGAAAGGCACTTACCTTTGGCTGGTTATTGAGTGGCTAGAATGATTTTTCGAACTATGACCATTTGCCTATTCTTGCTTTGATTGCGCAACTTCACTTTTATTTCATTGATAAGGCATTGAGGGTTATACTTGATTATATAGGGGTCATGGTTGATTTTGGTTTTTGTATGATGTGATCCTTATTATTATAAGCTCTTGGCTTATCGATTTTATCTCTTGTCACAATGTTTTATAAACTTTGATTACACATAATGAAACAAGCGCATGGATAACATGCGAGTCTGATTTCATATTGAATGGAAATGTTTGATTATACACATGGCGCATTGGTTAAACATTTGGATTTTTGATTTAACGTTGGTTTGAAAGTATACACATGGTGCATTGATACAATTTATGGTCTTGGTTTTACATTGATTAATGGCACGTTGATATAATTATCCACCGTTTAATCCTTGGGTTGGACGATTAATATGGTTTGAGTGATGTCATAATTGATTAAACAGTGTTGTAATGTGCCATTACTATGCTGCATGGTGGTGGTAATCCCACCACCCTCGCACGCATAATTAATTCGCCTCCCCTTTGAGCGCTCATAGCTGTTAACCCAAACGATTTTGCTCTTGTGTTGTTGTGTTCTATCCAAACCCTACCATGAGCCCGCATCATGGATCCAGTCGTAAGGGCTGAACCCAATGGTTGCCAAGCTTTGTTGATGTTCGACGGTGCTTACAGTGACCTGGAGGAATTTGGATGGCTCCCGTTCATATGAAAGTTTGATGGTTATAACCCTAGCGTGGCTCGCCAATTTGCATTAACCTTTGATGGCTGCAGAGCCAAGGTTGGGGATGTGCAATTGGAAATTGATGAGAAATTGCTCAGTTTAGCTACCGTTCTGCCTGCTGTCGGACAGAAGTGGTCAAAAAATTGTAAAGTGGAAGATGTCCCGTGGACATTTCTCTTCCAGTCACGAAGGGTGAGCTCCTGTGACAAAGGTTTGCCCGCGAAATATGCTCAAGCAACGTTGGCATGACTTGTTGATGGTAACCAAGTAGTTCATCACTTGCGAGAGCCGGTATGGTTTCATTTTCCTGTACCATCTTCGGCTACTTATGGTTTTCATGGGCTATGAGCTTAATATGCCTTACTACTTGCATAGGAGTCTATTTAAAATGTCTAAAAGGTACAAACGGAACCAGGCCGATAACAACCTATTTCATTTTGGGTTAATTAAAATGCTTGTGGTTTGTCATTTGGGGTTATGTCAGGACTGTTGGAATGATTTTCTTAAACGCAATAATTTTGATGATTCAAGCCCACCACAGGTTGACAAACCTGTGGTGAGCGAGAGTAAGTTAGTACCCCCTGTGCCTTATAGTGCTCAGTTACCTAAACCCCTACCTGAACCACCGATTGACCTACCCAATTATGTCACCAAGGATGTGGAAAATGTTAAACCCGTGGCTAAAAATCCTAATACCAAACCTAATGCGAATTCTAAAGGTAAGAAGAACGCCCGGTTAATCTCTTGCATTGCAAGAAACAAACCGATACCTCCTGTCAATCATGACCCTATCGTGCTCAGTGAAGATTCTGACTCAGAGATTGAACGTTACCTGGAAAGTGAGTATCCCTATTCTGAAGGTCTGTGTGATAAACCAGCATATGATTTTGTCAAAAACCTACCACCTTGCTTGCAAAATGATCCTAATTATCCAGGCATCAAAATGCCTTGTGAAACCCCCGGTGGCTCGTCAAAACCCCCTCTTGTTCTATCTGAACCAGCTGCTCCACCATGTGATCAGTGTGGCTCGTGGTTAGAAAGGTATTACCTTGATGTGCCAATGCTGCAGTCCAGAATTCATGCTCTGGAGGATCAAGTTGCAAGGCTCACTAGTCAAAAGGGTAAGTCGACATCCACTGATAAGAAACAACGAACAACAGGTTCAATTTTGTTCAAGAATGTGGAGTCAGCTACAACGGCCGTGAACTCAAAATTGGCATAGCTCGAGCAACCTCACTGGTATATTATCACCTATTTATATGACAAACTCATAAACTCTGTTTACAGCGTGGATTTGCTTTGACACATAAGCATGCATTTTTGTATATAATTTTGTCTTGATAAATCTAATTCCGTTATTGTTTTAAATTTCGATTGGATTTGGCTTTGATTCGATTGATCATGGGATTAGATTTGATTGTTTTAATTTAGCTTTAATTGAATGCTCTATTGCTTATTGAAGTTGTTAATATTTATCTAAACATAGGTCATTTCTGGTATTCTAATTTTGAGCACGGTCAATATATCATTTCGATTTGGTTATATACGATATGGTTGGCAATTACGGTTAACTGTTTTGATTTTATATTACATGTCTTTTGATCAATTCGAATACCATTATGTCAAGGCACAACCAAATTGCAAAATAAGAATCATGATTGTTATACCCAACCTGTCGATTCACATCGTTTGACCGTGTTATTAGCCCGATCCATATTTCAACAAACATACTGTTTAAAGTTAATTTGGGAATGGAAGTGATTATGCCTAGGATTACGATTTGTTTCTATTTTTAACTCAGTCACAATTCGATTTGAGCATTGCCCAGTTTATGGTTATCACTGCTATTGGTGGTTATGATCACTATTTTTGGTCCTGTCTGTCGACTGTGTAACACCCAACGATCGAAATATATGGCGAAGTTTGTTGATGTTGTTTCATTGTGACTATAATCGTAACAGCCTTTCTATATTGGTATTTGATTAAAATAATCTGAACCCCATGCACATTGTTACAGCCGTAACAAATCAATTATGATTGAGTTAAATTAAATCGCATCTGATTCGATATGATTCACTGCTTATTTTCATTTGGATATGAAAAAGTTTGGTTATCATTTGATCGTATTTCATAGCAACTAAAACAGAGCATTCTTATCTTTTTTTGATTGCATCCTTTTCGATTTTGTTTAATTCGAATGACAAATTTGCCTGAACCATTAGTAATTTGATTTTAATGTTTATTAAAATAAAATTAAATTGTGTTTTAAAAAGATTTCATTTGATTTATATCTGATTCTATATGTTATTTTAGACTAGCTACAGAATCAGATGATTCTGTAGCTAAGTCTGTAGGATCAATTTTTTAGTGTTTTGTTACTGAAATATCTCTCTAATTTGATAATTGTGTTCTATTGCAAGTAAATTCGAAATTGCAGTTGAGTTTATGAGCAATTAGGGGATATCTCAAAGATTTCACTTGCATTTTGATTTCCTAGTTAAGATTGATTTTGGGATATTTCCCAGATTATGTGAAACATTTTGACATTATCCACAGGGAGGTTTTACCCTGTGGAGAGACTTATATATACTTATGATTTTTGTAATAATGGACATCCTCATTCGTGGGAGAACATGGATATGGAGTTATAATATAGACTGAAGCAGAATTTGGTGTTTTGTCACAGCTTTAGCTTCTCAATATATCAACATTTTGTTTCATGTTGTGTATATCACTTTGTTTATGATTTATGACTACTTTAGCTATCTAGATCATGCGCAAATGATATAATTTTAATCACTGTAATTCATATCTGGTTTCTTCCAATTCTATAAAAGACATAACAATTGTTAATTCAATTTGTGAATGACATGTTCATATTCTTCATTGATTGAATTATTAAATATAAGTTTTTGTATAACAGGTTTCCCTTATTGCAGAAATTTATACATCTTATAATTGTTATGATCTTTTATGTCTTGTTTGTCCTGCAAACCAACTCGAAGAGCAGCACAGCCGATCGTTTACGAGAAGCTTTTGGACCAATTCGGTGCGAGTTTACTTCCTCCAACCAGCTTCAGAGTCATCACACACAGGACAAGTTAGGAGCGCTTCCAGGTCAGTTAATCTTTTCCTTGCTGTTTTCATTAAGTAGTTTAGTTTAGAAATAATTTTAATTAGATTTATATTAGATTGTTTAATTTTAATAGTTTTATTTCTTTTTCATAAAATATAAAAACCAAAAAACATATCCTGCTGTCTTAGGGCAGAAAATACATGAGTTTTGCAGGTTTTAATTAAATCTGTAGGTTGTTTATAGTGTGTATTTGTAAATAAGTAATATTGCAGCTGGTAATTAGATGGTTGATTTGAGTTATTATAATAGTAATTAGTATATTGTATATAATAGTTAGAATAGTATATTTATTTTTAGTTTATTTAGTATTTTGTTTCAATTAGATTAGTGTAATAATTAGTTTGTTTGTTTTAGTTAGTTAGTTTTAGTTTTAGTTAGTTTAGTTAGTTTAGATTAGTTTCTCTTTGGTTTTCTTAAAATACCTTAGAGCGGCCAACGGAGCCGTTAAACTCGTCAGGGTGGTTCATTCCAAATGGATTGGATTATTTAGACAACCCCGGACCTGTTCCACTCTCTCAATTGACGGACGGACTGTTTCACCCGCCAACAAAGCCAACATAACAACACAGAAGGAAGAAGCTGAAATGAGAGAGAAGATATTGACTGATCATCTTAAGGAAAGAAGTAATGATCTAAACCAGCTTGAGGCAAAGTTTGGTCAAGAAGAGAAAGGAATTGAAGAAGAAATAATCACATTAAAAATCCATCTTGAAGAACTAAAAAGACCAAAAGAAGTCATGAAGTCTCAAATAATGAAGAAAGAAAAAGAGGTTCAGAAGCTTGAAGAAGAAGTAGAAATAAGAGGCAAAGGTCTATCATTTTTAATTACACTTGAGCATATTGAATATGTACAAGTGAATGAGGTAGAAAAAGGATATATAATCCTAATTTCAGAGGGAAGGTGAAGTAAAGAAGGCCAAAATTCAGGGGATAATAAATTCTTTTGATGATGATTTCTAAGGTATGTTATTTATAGGTAATATCACCATTTTCGTAATAAATTGTTTTCTAGAATGATTCAGACCGTGAACCTGAGAGGTCATTGATGAAACATATCCATGTACCTGTGACAAAAATTTCATCTTTTGAGTCATTGTATTTTTAGAGTTACACTCCGTGGAAAATAGGGTTTGTGGCTAGTCCTGAAACTAATCTAAAACAAGTGTTTCAGGTAAAAGTATCACAACTTCTTCATAACATATCCAAATTCAGTAAGACAAAATGTATTGGTTAGAGTAAAATCCTTAGTATGTTGTGTACCATTTTCCATATCTATACATCAAATATTCCATGTCGTTAATTATGAACAATTTTGATCTCTAGAATAAGCCAGAATTCAAGAAGGTATGCCATTTTTTCTATAACTCCTTTTATGAGAGGTTACAAGTAGTGAAATATGGAGGATTTGCACAAACGACATTGAATAACATCATGTACCATTTTCATATATTTATTCATAAAGGTGCATAGTTATGATTATTGCAAGTTAGGGTGGTTGACTAATCCAAAATTATTAATGAAAGACTAAAGTAAAGTTTGATAAAATGCTAGTCTCTTTTCGTTAAAATTAAGGAAGGCTTGTAGGTATGTGATCATATAAACCAAGTCTATTATAGAGTTACAAATCATATTTGGATGATGAAATTGATGAGGGATTTTGGTTGAGGTATGATACAAATAGAGGTTGTATAATAGTGAGGTTGTGGCACATGGTTTGATGTAATGGTTTATGGTATTTGGTTATGTATAGTGTGATGTATTGCTACAGAAATATTGATGGTTATATTGGTATATGGTTGAGGTACATGTTGGGTACATGTTTGAGACAAGTAGTTGATGATTTGGCACACACATGCGATGTATAGTTGATGATGTTGGTACATCTGGATGAGTCATAGTTTATGTGTATTTGATGCATGATTGATACATATTTGGTGCATGGTGTATGAACTCATTGATGGTTCAGGTTGAGGTATAGTTTGGTGCATGTTTGATGCACTTGTTTATGGTACAAGTTGATTATACATTGTTTGATTCAGGTTGGTGCATGGTTTATGCACTTGTTTATGGTACAATTTGATTACACATTGATTGGTATAGGTTTACAACAATATATCTCACACTGATAGTGTGACAATGGTTCCATCATTCTACTTTTATTTCAGGGAATTTGGATGGGTCAAGGACAATTGATTGTAGGCACCTTCCAATTGTAGCTGGAGAACATAGGGGGTTGTAGCCTCCTTTTGGTTATAGCCATAGAATTGGGGAGTTAGAGATTTCCTTGGGTTGTATCTTGAGAAACTAGGGGTTTGGAGCCTCCATCCAATTGCAGCTTGAAAACAAAGGAAGTTGGTGCTTCCAATGAATTTAATTCTTAAAGACATATAAGAAAAAACATTTTGTGGTTTTCTCCCACTTTGGGTTTCCACGTAAAACACTATTGTACTATGTATGTGTATCATTTCTCATTTGTTCATTGTTTATTTACTCTACAACTATTGGATGATAATGCTACATTGATATAACACTTTCATTTTATAGTGAAAAAGTATTAAATTTCTCTATTACTGATTGACCCCCCCCCCCCCTCTCAATAATCCAACATGCTTCACTCTTCTCCTTTTATGCAAGTTGCACTCCTTGTTCTACTACGTAATTTTCATGGAGTGCAGTGGTGTACTATTTCTGCAGTGCTTCCTTCTTGACTTCTACTTTTTCCAACTCATTGGATGCAGTGTCTACCCAAAACCATATTTCATGGGTGATCACAGTGTGCAAACCCTATAATAATTGCATTATCATATGGGAGATGAATAAGTATGTGTGACTTAGGCTTTGCAAATTCTCTGCTACTTCGAGGTTTGATAAACTGACTATCTATACTAGGATCTTGAGTACATTTCTCTCTGTTGTCCTCTATGTTGATACTTCAGTCTATTCTTCCACTCCTATGCCTCCTTGGGTTGTGTATGCTCCTTGCATAGATTCCAATCAAACAATATGCAATAATTGTTGTAGCCTCAAGCATTCATCTTTCACCTTCTTTTGTAGTTCTTATTGTTTCTTTGTTGTCTCTTCAAGGACTTATTCCACGATGTCCCTTATTTCACATCCAATTCTATCCATGTTGTTGTCTGTTAGTGCATAAAAAACTTGTCTTTTTTGAGCCTTTTTCTGCTTCCGCACATATGACCTTGTGCTTTGGTCCTTCCATTTCCTTCCTGTTTGAGGTAAGTGTTGCATAGGTTGATATGTTAGCCCTTTTTATGGTGCATCCTTCATGTCATTTCCTTAATCAATTTCCTCTGTTCCATTTCCAAGAGGGTTCATTTCTAGGAGGAGGATACTGCAAGATATGAAAGAAATGGGGAGATAACCCCTAAGAGTGCCAACTATTACAAAAATATCAGAGTACCCCAAGAATCTTATTCTATAGTTTTTGAAAATTAGTGGGACATGAGGACAAGGAATGTTGAGCATTTGATATGACGAGGGAGTGCACAAGAAGACATGTATATAATTCAAGAAGACAATGTTGTGATAGAAGGGGGAGAGAAGTATAATACTCCAAGAGGATGTAATCAAGGAAACCAAGGATGATTCAGTAGGGTTCCAGGTAGATAAAAATTTGACAGAGGAGGACGAGGCCCCATAATTTGATATAATTTTAACCAGCCAGGACACCTAGTGTGGTATTTCCAAAATCATTTCACAACATGAACTTATTATCAGGCGTTAGAACATGAGACAAAGGACTGTCCACAATTGTTGGAAAAATGGAAGGCTAGAGGGAATCAAAACCAAAACCCAAACATTCAAAATATCATAGCCAAGATAAGGGATGAAAGACACAAATTCACATTCGTTACATGCGGAGGAACCAAAACAATGATAGTTGCAACCAATGGAGGGAAACAGGTTGAGCAATGGGTAAAGAATTCAACAGTACCTATACCAACATTCGACCCACGAGACGAAAAACAAACCTATTAAAGGCTGAGGGAGGAAATATTGCGACAATATTGGGAATCATTAACATATTTTGTACCATATATGCTTGATAGGATTCCATCGATGATCATGCCATGACCAAAGGATCACTAGAGAAGGTAAGCACCTTAGGAAAAAAATTTAAAAGTTGGCTGTAGTTGGTCGAAGATGAAAAGGAATTGCATAAATTATGGTCTATGATCAATCATTATGCTCAAGGAAAGGGAATCCCTACTGAAAAAAAATTAATGAACCAACTATTGCGAAATAAAAGAACCAATGAAGAATTCAGGTTCAACGCACAGATTGGATAATACAACATAGATAATCTAATCTTCAATTTAGGGTCCGATGTGAACGTGATACCTAAGAAGACATATGATATTATGGGGAAACAAAATTTAGCTTGATCACCCATCCAATTGATACTATCCAATCAATACAAAATAATACCTATTGGCAGACTAACAATAATACCTGTGAATATAGATGTAGTGCGCAACATCGTAGATTTCAAATTTATCGAGATCATGGACGAAAGTCAGCCATACCCAACATTAATGGGACTAGAATGGGATTTCGATAACCAAGAAATTTTTAATTTTAAAAGGAGAGAGATGATATTTGAAGTAGGAGATCTGCAATTTACTGCGCCCTTAGTCCCAAAATAAGGAAGGAGGTACATAGACGAAACAAAGGCTGATGAAATTGATAACTTGTACAACATGACTGTGAGGATAGATGATTATGTTAACCCCAATGTAGATAGCGCACAGTGTTGGAGAAGCATCATTTAATCCACATCATATTAAAAATCAGATCTAGAAAATTCGCAACATAGAATGCATGAAGTCTCAAAACGACGATGTGCATGCATGACCAAATTAGTACATTGGATTGGAATAGAATTATACAACCCACCTAAGTATGAAAGGTTGAAATATATAAAAAAAATTGTTTATACATTCAAGGCACATGTACTATAGAAATAGAGGCTACTAGAACTAGACATTATATTGAAATCAACCCCAATAAGATGGTGGGAGACACACAAAGAAAACATGGAAGAGTGGAAACAATGTAGGAGACTAATCCAAATAAGATTCAATATTGAGGAAGGATATATGATGCAGAATAATACCAGGGAAGGAAACCCAACAGATCATGTTGCACAGTGTGAAAAGTGCATAAATTGTTACACATTATTTTCGTCATCCCTGTGATTGTTAATGATGTAAAACTATATGTTGCCTTTAGAGGGGTCAATGGCCTAGATTCCTCAAGAAAGAAGGGAGAAGAAATTTCCCTGAGAGAAGAAGTTGTATTTTCCTTTGTAAAAACCTTATTAAAGAGGATTTACGTAGGATACACTATAGCTAGGGTGTGGAAATGTCGGGTTTCCATAGGCTACACTATAGCTAGGGTGAGGAAATTCTTGATTTCCAAAGGCTGCACAATAGCTAGCCTACAAAGTTTCCACAAGTTGCACTATAGCTAGGGTAGGAAAATTCATGTACGTGGGAAAAATGAGCATCTTCTTGATGTTTCTAGAAGGAGAAGCTTCTATGGTGAGGTGGCCTCTGAATGGTTTGTATCTTACTCACTTTCATGATTTAGTGGGATCATCCTAACCTCCTCACCTTATCCTCTTCAACTAATAAAAGGAGAGGAGCTCTCAGGGAGAAATTTAGCTTGAGCTTGATTGGGTTGGAAAGTTCTTCATCCTTTGATATTAGAAATTTGGCTTGCGATTGTTAGCTTGGAATGTTTTCTTTGAGCTTTTCTTTGTCAAGATATATTGTGATTAGCTATCAGATCCATAGTCTCAGAATCCTTGGTTCAAGAAGTGTGTGGGAAACAAGGAATTGTTGGAAGGAACCTTACGACATCAAGGAATTTGGTTGTAATATCTCTTCCTATTATTTAATATAATACAGTGAACTTCTTCTTTCTCGTAGAATTATTATTATTATATTACATAACTACTTGATTATATGCATAGGTTTTCATTGAATATACTCTCTCTACTTTCACTTTGGTTGGTTTGTGTCTCACTGCAGGATCAGTATCACAAGAGCACTAGAGTGAAGCAGGAACAACAAAGACATAAGGAAGAGACACTTCAAGTTATGTCTCTCATATTTTGTTCGGTAGTAAATTCGATGATTAGAGCCTAGGGAAAGTGCCATGTTCTGTCTTATTTTGTTCTAGATCTAGGTGGATCTAGGGGGATTGATTTGTGTCTGCACTTAAAAATTAGCCTGATAACAATTAGCCAATTTTGTTATTGGGCTAATTGTTAAGTGCAGACACAAATCAATCCCCCTAGATCTAGAACAAAACAAGACATAACATGGTGCTTTCCCTAGGCTCTAATCATCAAATTTACTATCGAACAAATTACGAGAGACATACCTTGAAGTGTCGCTTCCTTATGTATTTGTTGTTTCTGTTTCTCTCTGGTGCTCTTGTGATACTGATCCTATAGTGAGACACAAACCAACCAAAGTGAAAGAAGAGAGAGTATATTCAATGACAAACTATTCATATGATCAAGGAGTTATGAAATAAAATAAGAATAATTATATGGGAAAGAAGCATGCCACTGTATTATATTAAATAATAGGAAGAGAGATTACAACCCTATTCCTTGATGTCGTAAGGTTCCTTCCAACAATTCCTTTCTTCCCACACACTTCTTGCTCCAAGGATTCTGAGACCATGGATTTGATAGCTACTCAAAATCTATCTTGACAAAGCAAAGCTCAAAGCCAACATGCCAAGCTAACAATCTCAAGCCAAATTTCTAATCTCAAAGGCTCAAGAACTTTCCAACCCAATCAATCTCAAACTAACTTTCTCCATGAGAGCTCCTCTCCTTTTAGAAGTTGAAGAGGATAAGGTGATGAGGTTATGATGATCCCACTAAATCATGAAAATGAGTGATATCCAAACTGTTCAGAGGCCACCTCACCGTAGAATCTTCTCCTTCTAGAAGCATCGAGAAGATGCTAGTTTTTCCCATGTATAGTAATTTCCACACCCTAGCTATAGTGAAACTTGGTGAAACTCAGCAACCTAGCTATAGTACAGCCTGTAGAAATCAGGAATTTCCTCACCCTAGCTATTATGTAGCCTATCAAAACCAAGCATTTCCTCACCCTAGCTATAGTGCAACCTGCGGAAATCCTCTTTAATAAGGTTTTTACAAAGGAAAATACAACTTCTTCTCTTAGGGAAAGTTCTTCTCCCTTCTTTCTTTAGGAATCCAGGTCACTGACCCCTCTGAAGGAAACATATAGGTTTACATCATTAGCAATGACAGGGGTGACGAAAATATTGTGTAATAGAGAGCCTCACAAAGTATGAAGTTAGAACAGAGTGATAGATGAAATACTTTGTCGAGTGTGTGTAGGGAACAAGGAACAATCGGTTGGAAACCTGCCAACAAACAAGGAAATACTATATAATAATATATCATCAATGCGGTAGGCATTCCCATACTCAGAATACAAATGACTTAAAGCATAAATGTTGATATGTGAAGATCCATGTCAAGTAATACATCTCATGGCCACCAAACATACACTGTGGATCCATGCTGTTATGACTCAAAACTGAACATAGCCGTGAAAAATACACTATGGATCTATGTGTTAAAGACTCAAATTTGAACATAGCCATGAGACATACAATGTGGATCTATGCAATAGTACAAACTGGATATGCTCCAATGCAACCTAAATGTGTGAGAAAAGATTCAGGGCCTTCATCTCCACCTCTCTATAGTATGAATCTAACCATGCAAATACATGTGTTGAAGTTGAACATGGTAGAAACCACTTGATTACTAGTCATTAGTGAATACCATTAACAAGTGCAAGGGAAATCACCATTAATTTCAATGACTCCCAATGTACACTAGTACAATCCAACGATTGTGAATCAATGAGCTAAGGTGGAACACTCAGCATAATCTCTCGATCAGGGATCAATAATGAAAACCCACTGTCAAGAGTGAGGAAACTTTCCATTGAGGCATGCAAGTTCCAAGGTACCAATTAGTTTCTAAGTCTAATTCATGGATAATGAGTTGAAGTCGACAGAAAAAGGCTCGTCAAAGGAGGGCCTTAGTGTACCCCCCATCAATGACACGAAACGGGAAACAAGATTTGATGTAGATCAGAGTAACAAGTGATTCAGGACTAACTCAAGGATGGTTGATGCAATAGAAGGATGTTTGGGTTGAACTTCTCTCTAAACATTTGATGACATGACAACTGTCTTGGAAACACTGACTCAAAAACAGGGATCACAAACCAATTTATAATCTTATAAAGGAGTATGACCAAGAGGCGGATTTTCCAACCTAGACACAAAGAGACTCCAAGGGTTTCATGTTCAAAAGAAACTCTTCCATAGAATATAGGTTTAGACACATTTCTTTCCCAATTTTTCCCCCACCATTTATGGCGAGTACCTCTTTATTTTTACACAAGATTGAGGAGGGTAACATATGCTTGAAATGTAAGCTCATCCTTCGGATGAGTCCCTCGGAGTATGTTTAATGAACCCTAGGAAGGAGTTGTTCAGTCCCATATGAGTCTTTCGATGTTTGGTTTATGTAGGGACCTAAATTTAAGTAAGCCTAAAAATTCCATACAATTAAACATAAATTTCTTTCAATGCATAAGTAATTCATTAATCATCGTAAAAGAATATAATATTCAACAGAAAATTAAATTTAACCACAACATGAAATAGATTACATAATCATCACATAACTCATCAAATTCAGAAATAAAAATACCTCTGCCTGATGCTAAATTCTCTCTTATCTAGTTGTCCTCCCTATTGCTTTGTCCAACCTACTACTTGACCAAACCCTACCCAAACCGACTAACCACCCAGCCAGCTAGGAGAAGCATGTCTGGCTCCCTATCTCCAGGATACTATAAGGAATCCTGGCTCCCGTGCCCAAAACCCCCAACAACCTAGTACCCCCTGCAATGGTTCACCAAAATCCAAAACCAAACTCCTCAAAACTAGAAGATATCCAACAGAAATATAGACCTACTCCAATAATCCTCCTTCCTCTAATTTTCATGATCATCTCCCGTAGGACTCTTCCCCATCATATCTCCCCCCTTCACTGAGTCTCCTATCCTCCATTAATTACCTTATCTTATTCTTTATTACCTTATCTGATTCCTTTATTACCTTATCTTTCCACTTAATGCTTCTTTCCCCCCTGCATACGTAAAGTCTTATAAAATAATTTAAAATTTATTAACCCCCTTAATGCTTTACCCAAATCATTGAATGTGTTAAGTAATCAATTAATTGATTAATTAATCAATCAACAGTTATAAACAATTAATTAATAAATAAATAATATTATTAATACTAATCATTGTTTAACTAAAACCATATTAGGACAATTAATTATCTAATTAATTACACTTAATAATCCCTATGCAAGTATTTAACCAAGGTTGTTACATACACCCACCCTTCAGGAAACTTCATCCCGAAGTTAAGGTATCTCATGATCAAAGGAAAAGAAACATGGTTTACACATTCATAACAATTAACCGACACTATTAGCAAGTACGCCAAGAAAACTCGTACATACTAGTGTACATGTACAAGAAATGCATGTGTAGCTAGTACATACAATTCTTGTGCATGTACTAATAATCAATAACTATCACCCTTATAGTAGTTTATGTATGCATCCAATCCAATCAACAAGACTAGTCTTTTATAAAAGACAATAAACCAATCAAATGTTTGCGAAATCCTTTAATTACAATTATCTAGTTCAACAATTTTATTTAGACAATTGCGGTTTAGTTACGTAATTATGAATATTCATATATACACATTTCCTTTTTAAAAGGGAAAAACAATAAATTCCACCATAAGACAAATCTCCATACTTTCTCATATATTTCTACTCATCCTTCCTCCCTAACTTACTTCCATCTTCATTCCTATCCTTCCTCTATTGAACTATATTGGAGTGTCAACTATATTGACCTAACTCCAAATAGAACCAATACGTTGAAGTGTCACTATCTTGACCAAGCTTCCCCAACAGGCAACTGACGGTCATCATCACACGTCTAGGGGAGCGTGAGCTAACATTGTCCTCCCATGACTTCAGGTTTTGGAGGATACACGATGGGAAATACCTCCACCCCTCCTAATCATAACTAGGGTCCACACCCTACAATGGAACATATAGTGGCATTGTGTTGCTGGGATTTTTTTCATTGTTTATTCGTTGTTGGTTAGTCTCATCACCTAAAATCATGCACTGGTCCACACATCATAGCAATGCATCCAAACCAATATAATTTAACATACAAATATCCATACCATAATGTTTCTTGGGTATTGGTCATGACATTCACTTTCATCATCCTTATCCCTTGGTTATTTCATAGCCCATAACTTGCAGATTAGTCTGTAACACAAACTCATACATTTCTATGCATTATCATCATGTAATTCCATACAATCATCATTTCAATTTGGTATCCTTGTACCAACAAATTAACATCAAAGTTTTCAAGTTAGAAATAGATCTCATAATATCCCATAATTCAATTTCAACACCAATTCATAAAATTATCATTTACCAAATACATTGCATCATACCCAACATCATTCTAATAAATAGTTTTTTTTTTTTGTTTATTTAGGAAGCATTATGTATAAATATATATATAGATCTGCATATATACTAAAAAAAATTATCTTCTTGGCTTGCAGGTTAGGTGGAGCTGGAGCTTAGAGCTCAGATTTATACCTAATTAAAGGGTTTCAGGGTTGTTTAAATTTTTGGGTGGGTACAATTCCATTCCTAAGTTGGATAGGCAGGTAGGTAGGCCCTTAAGGCTCCAGTGCTTCAAACTAATGCTCTGATACCATGTGTAGGGACCTAAATTTATGTAAGCCTAAAAATTTCATACAATTAAACATAAATTTCTTTCAATGTGTAAGTAATTCATTAATCATCGTAAAACAATATGATATTCAACAGAAAATTAAATTTAACCACAACATGAAATAGATTACATAATCATCACATAACTCATCAAATTCAGAAATAAAATACCTCTATATGATGCTAAATTCTCGCTTATTTAGTTGTCCTCCCTGCTGCTTTTCCCAGCCTGCTGCTTGACCAAACCCTGCCCAAACCGACTAACCACCCAGCCATCTAGGAGCAGCCTGTCCAGCACCCTAGCTCTAGGATACCATAATGAATCCTGGCCCCCGTGCCCAAAATCCCTAGCAACCCGGTGCCCCCTGCAATGGTTCACCAAAACCCCAAAACCAAACTCCTCAAAACCAGAAGATATCCAACATAAATACATACCTCCTCCAATAATGATCCTTCCCCCAATTTTCATTATCATCTCCTGTAGGACTCTTCCCCGTCATATCTCCCCCCTTCACCAACTCTCCTATCCTCCATCAATTAACTTATCCTATTCTTTATTACCTTATATGATTCCTTTATTACCTTATCTTTCCACTTAATTCTTCTTTCCCCCCCTGCATACATAAATTATTATAAAATAATTTAAAATTTATTAAGCCCCTTAATGAATGTGTTAAGTAATCAATTAATTGATTAATTAATCAATCAACAGTTATAAACAATTAATTAATAAATAAATAAATAATTAATATTATTAATACTAATCATTGTTTAACTAAAACCATATTAGGACAATTAATTATCTAATTAATTATACTTAATAATCCCTATGCAACTATTTAACCAAGGTTGTTACCTTTTACGAGTCCAAAGAGCCAAAACTCAGGGTTTTTTCATGTTTAGACAGTCTGAAAAACACTTAAAAAGAACTCTCTCAGTTCCTTTTCATAAAGTAGTATGATGAGACCAAAAAAGAGATAAACTACTGCTCAACAAATGTTTTTTTCAAATACTTTTACGAGCGTTAAATGAACAAGGTCACTCAAAAATATTTTCATGTTTAGAGAGTCTGGAAAGATGTTAAAGGGAAGTCTAGGGGGTTCCTTTTTTGTATAACCTTTATGTTAAGCCCTAATATTGGCTCATTACCCCTTAATTGGGGCATATTAGATTAGTAATGCTATTTTATTTATGTCGGATTTAGGCCATTAGTTGTAATTTATATTAGTAATGTTCCTTTAATTATGTCGGCTTTAGGCCATTATTTGTAATTATACATCCTAGTCTCCTATATATACCAAGGAGACATTTTCATTTTGAATCATCTTGTACTTGAACATTTAAGTGGGGTAAAAGGAGGTTTCCCCCTCAAAGAGTCTTATTATCTGAAATTATCTCTTTTTCAAGGTGTTGAGTACTTTTCCTAAGGTTTTTATATGCTATATTGATGTTTGGTTCTTAACATATGGTATCAGAGCTCAAGGTCTTGGGGTTTCGCTGCTACATCTGAGACACCGTGG
>ML788508.1:293458-308180 GCA_009831015.1 Picea engelmannii
TCATATTGTACTTGAACATTTAAGTGGGGTAAAAGGAGGTTGCCCCCTCGAAGAGGCTTATTATCTGAAATTATCTCTTTTTCAAGGTGTTGAGTACTTTTCCTGAGGTTTTTATATGCTATATTGATGTTTGGTTCTTAACACTTTATGAGTCTGAAAAAGTGATAAAATTTTACTTAGTTACATTCTCATTGATTTACGAGCATGAAAAAGAACAAAAACTAAGATTGATAACTTATTCTCATGTATTAATGAGCATGAGAAAGAACAAAGACTAAGCTCGGGATTGTTTTCATTTTTACACAAGATTTAAAATAAAACAAAACTATGGTTGGACCTAGTTTCATTTTTACACAAGCTTGAACCATAGAAAACTATGCTTGAGGTAGGTGGCTTCATTTTTACACAATCTTGAGCCATATAAAACTATGCTTGTGACTTCCCAACGCATGGTTCACGAATTTCCAAGGTTGGTAATTAGCCCCCAGCTTAAGAAAATAGTGGTTTAACCTCATCATGAAGTCTAGAGGATGGAAGGAAATAACCCCCCAAGCTCCGTTTCATCCAAATTTAAAGGAGAATGAAATGAAGCTTCAAATACAAGATGAAGGACTTGACCCAAACAGAGAGGGGGAACAATATTTTTCATTTTTTAACGAGCTTGACACAAGAACAAGAACTATGATCGAAAATCCAGGTTCTATCCCCAAACCGTTGTTTCATTTGTTAACGATCTTGACACAGAAGCGAGAATTATGCTCTTAACCCCTATTTCATTTTTTAACGAGGTTGGCACAGAGATGCAAAAACTATCCTTGTAGCTGGTTTCATTTTTTAACGAGCTTGAAAGAAGAAAACCATGCTCAAAGATGGTTTCATTTTTTAATGAGCTTGAAATCATAAAACCATGCTCATAATATCCCATAATTCAATTTCGACACCCATTCATAAAATTATCATTTACCAAATAGATTGCATTATATCCAACATCATTCTAATAGCATTTAAACCTTCATAGGATTCACCTTCACACAATATATCGCATCATATACATCATCATCAATAACATTTAAACATTCATAAAAGTTATATTCATATAGTAGATCGCATTATATCCATCATCATCAATAACATTTAAATATTCATAAAATTTACATTCTCACAATATATCGCATCATATCCATCATTATCCAAATATATTTAAACATTCATAAAGGTTCATACATCTTAAAAGATTAAGTGTATCATTTAATAGTTTCACTGTAAATAGAAAAAAAAAGTATGTAGGCCATAGGTAATCCTGGTTGTCTAAGTCAAAAGGTGGTGTTACATACACCCCACCTTCAAGAAACATATTCTCGAGGTGGTCAAAAAAGTGAGGGATAGTCTCGTCGTAATGCCTCGACGTCTTCCCAATTAGCAGATCCTGGACTATACTTGTCACATTGGACCTCAACTTGGTCTACCAAACGGTTCCTAAGCTGTCGGACTCTACGGTCCAATATGTGTAATGGTTCTACCATGAGAGTTCCCACATCCGATACCTGCAATTCCTTCCAATTTAGTTTATGTGATTCATCAGCAACATAATGACGTAAAATAGATACATTAAAAACATTATGAGTTTTATGCAAGTGGGGTGGAAGTACGAGACGATAAGCAACAGGTCCAATTTTCTCTTGGATTCTGAATGGTCCTATAAATCGAGGTGACAACTTTGTTCCCTTCCTGAACCGTATGGTACTCTTATTAGGCCTGATACGAATGAAAATGTGGTCTCCCACTTCATAACTTTGGTCGGTCCTGTGTGCATCTGCATAACTTTTCTACCTATCCTGTGCTTCCTTTAGTCTCTACCTAATATGAATCACTTGTTCCTCCATATCTTGAATCAATTATGGACCAACTGTTACTTGGTCTTCTATTCTATCCCAAATCAACGGTTTTTTGCATGGTCTTCCATACAGAGCTTCGTAGGGTGGCATTACGATGGAGCTATGAAAACTGTTATTGTAGGCAAACTCTACCAAAGGTAGGTTCTTCTCCCACTGGTTTTGATTATCCATGACATACATCCTGAGCATGTCTTCCATGAATTAAGTTACTCTCTCAGTTTTCCCATCTGTTTCAGGATGATAAGTTGTGCTTAACTTCAACTAAGTCCCCAATGCTGACTGCAAACTTGTCCAAAACCTAGAAGTGAATCTAGAATCCCTATCTGAAATGATCTTCTAAGGTATCCCATGCAAACAGATAACCTCATTTACAAACACACGTGCCACATCAGTGACATCGTAAGTGTCTCTAACCGAAATAAAATGAGCACTCTTGGTTAACTTATCCACAATCACAAGAATGGCATTGTGTCTATGAGATGTGAGTGGCAACCCCACAACAAAATCCATAGAGGTGACTTCCCATTTGGACATAGGAACATCATGTGGTTGTAGGAGGCATGTCCGGTGATGGTGGTTGGCTTTCACTTGCTCACACTCTAGGAATTTGGTGACGAAATGGACTACATTGTGCTTCATGCCTACCCAGAAGAAAATTTTCCTCATGTCTACGTACATCTTTTTCACACCCCGATGCAGACAATAAAGTGCTCTATGGGCTTCCTTTAGTATGATGCTTCAAATATCCCCATCTTCAGGGATGTATATCCTTCCTAAATATCTCAATAGTCTATCTGCTTACAGACTATATCCTTCATACTTTGGATCTAACTGCCTCCCACTTTGGAGGTTTGAAGTAACCTCTAGATACCAACTGTCTCCTTGGAGTTGCATCAACACATGTTCCCTCAAATTGACCTTTAAGGGTACCAAGGAGAAGACACGTGGTCTCCTACTCAAGGCATCTGGGACCATATTTTCCTTTCCCTTGATGTATGAAATACCAAAATTGTACTCACTCATAAACTCACTCCATCACCTTTGCTTAGAATTCAGATCCCTTTGAGTGAAGAGATGTTTTAAACTTTGATGGTCCGTTTTGAGCTCAATGTTTTTCCCCACAAGACAGTGCCTCCAAAGTTTCAGAGCTAGCATTACAACTGCCAACTCTAAATCATGAGTCACGTATATCTCTTCGTGTTTCTTCAACTTCATTGATGCACATGCTATCACTCCTCCATCCTGCATTAACACGGCGCCCAACCCCTGCTTCGAGGCATCCGTGCAGACTGTGAAGTCCTTTTCCATATCCAACACTCGTAGAATTAGAGCACTAGTTAGTAACCTCTTAAGCTCAATGAATGCACTATCACATTCTTCTGTCCATTCATACCTGACCCCCTTGCACTGCAAAGTGGTGATGGGTTTCGCTATTTTGGAGAATCCCTCCACAAATCTCCGATAATAACCTGCTAGCCCTATGAAGCTTCTCACCTCATGGGCATTTTTCGGCATTGGCCACTCCATAATGGACTTTACCTTTTCTGGATCGACAGAGATTCCTTCACCGAAAATGATATGACCTAAATAATGGATGTCTTTCTGGAAGAAGGAACACTTCGACAACTTCCCATTCAATTTATTCTCTCCAAGGCAAGACAACACTACTCGTAAGTGTTCCTCATTTTCTCTTTCATTCTTGGAATAGATGAGGATGTCATCTAGAAAGACTTGTACAAAATGGTCTAAGTACTTCCAGAATATGTCGTTCATGAGGTTCATGAATATTGTTGGTGCATTGGTCAATCTGAAAGGTACTACGACAAACTCGTAATGTCCAAACCGAGTTTGAAAGGCAGTTTTTGGGATATCTCCTTCCTTAATCCTTAACTGATGATACCCTAATCACAAATTGATATTTGAGAATACCGTTGCTCCTTTCATCTGATCGAAGAGGTCATCTATTCGCGGCATTGGGTACCTATTTTTCACTGTAGCATGATTCAAGTCCCTGTAGTCTATACACAATCGTAAGGATCCATCCTTCTTCTTTACAAAAATTACTAGTGCACCCCAAGGTGAGACACTGGGCCTTATTAGCCCCAAGTTCAATAACTCTTTCAACTGCATTTGCAATTCACAAAGTTCTGGTGCTGTCATCCAATACAAAGTCTTGGAAATTGGTTCTCCACCAGGTTTTATCTCAATAGTAAAATCAAGCTCCCTCTTAGGAGGTAACCCCAGTAACTCATTCAGAAAAACATCCTTAAATTCTGACAATACCAGGTACTGATCTATTGAAGGCCCCTTCCTTTCACTCATTGTTTCCACTATAGAAAATCGACACCCTTTCCTCAAGCATCGCTTAACCTTCATAGTTGAGATAAAGTGTAATGACACCCTTCTCCGTACACCCTGGATCTCTACTGGCCTTCCTTCGTCGTCGACACAAAGCACCCTTTTTGTGAAACAATCTACCAAAGCTCGATGAGCTTCTAACCAATCCATTCCAATGATTAGGTTGTACGCCCTAAGAACAATGACATATACCTCCAACTGGGTAGTACACACTCACAAGTCTACTTTACAATTATCGAAGCTATGTCCTACCACTTGTTTTTCCCCTGAATCCATATTGACTTGTTTAAAGTCATCGTGCTCGTAGGCTACCAACCCACTCTTTTCTAATGCATATGGTGAAATTAAACTATCTTTCTCACCAGAATCAAATAAAATATTAACATTGATATGATTTAGTGTACCTGATGACTCCACCACTATGGATTGATGTTCATCCTAGCGATTATTAACTGTTGCGTAAATCTAGTGGCTGCTACTAGCTCTTCCCATCGGGGCCTTTCCTTCTCTATGCACAAATCCTGCTTGTAACTCTGGGTAGTCACGCTGGTAATAAAATCCTCCACATCCTCAATAGGTAACACAAGATTGAAACTGCGCACTGTTCAGTGACTATCTCTGAAACAAGTTCCTTCCCCTGGAACCCCTGTCCCTACTAGTTTCTCCCTGAGATGGTCATGGACCTACCTGTGTCGTTGGTGATGAACGAGATGCTGCACTCACTGCCATTGAGATCCCTGCATCTACTATCCTTGGTGCGACCTTGTTACCATATGGAAGTGGCCTTGAGCCCCCTCCCTTGGGAAATGTCTTAGGGGCCTTCTCTAGGAATCCAAGGCGATGCAGAAAGGAAGGTCTCATACCTCCAGTTAAGTTCATGTGTTCCTCCGCATAACACACATTTTCCACAGCTTCCGCTACTGAAGATGGTTTCCACATCCACACCATATCTCTTATCTTAGGGTTTAGCCCATAGACAAAGCATTCTGCCTATCATTGGTCATTATCCATATATGAAACATACTTGACCAATTCCATAAACCTAATCTCATATTCCTCTACGGTCTTGTTTCCCTATACGAGAGCATGAAATGCTCCTACCTGTTGTTCCTCATAGTAAGCTGGCAAATATTTCCTTCAGAACCTCTCCTCAAAAAGTTCCTAAGATATGGTGTCTGGGGTAAGATGCGGTTGTCTTTATAGGTTTCCCCACCAGTTCAAGGCATTGTCTCTCAACTGAAAAATCGCTATCTTCACCTTTGAGGTGGATGCATAGTCCCTTAAGGAAAAACACCTTGTCATGCCTTCCAACCATGCTTCCGCATGTTCACTGATGCGACCCCCGAAAAACTCCAGGAGTTTGATCTTCTGCAGTTCTCTAGTGATGTCTTCGGGTGGAGGTCCTCCCCCTGAATCCCTCGACGCTTCTGGATTACCCGTTCCAGATGGTGGGGGCTCCACTTCGATCCCTGTTGGTTGTTTCCCCTTTAAAGTCTCATTTATGGCCTCCAAAGAGCGCAATATGAGAGCTAGTTCCAGCAATGGTGGCGACGATGCTGGCGGTGTTGGCGGTGCTTACGATGATGCTCCTCTTCCTTGATTCTGTTGAGTCCTAACCATCCTGTATGATTTAACCTGCGTCAACCAAATTTTTCAGGGTGAGTTCAAGGACATTTCAAATTGGTGCTACTTAAACTAGAAAATAGGGTTAGGCGTAAGTTTTTCTTTACTTGCCTGTAAACAGACGTTACTCTCTTTAGGGGAGGTGGCTAGGTCAGAGTTAAGCGTCTAAGCTTGGTGTCACTGCCTAAGAAAACTATCGAACCTCTCGCTCGATAGCTATGCTAGCTTTGTACCCCACTAGCTAATTCCTCTAACTTACCCTCCTAGTGCGCATGAAGCCCCCTCCTGCTTATCTTGTTCTAAGTCCTTGTACTTTGCGTTTACAACTAATTAAGGTGACTTCCAACCTAATGTTGATGAAATTAGTCTAAGGCTATCCTCCGATGCTTGACTCGTGGGATTTCCTTGGCACGTTGGTGTTTGGTTGTTTCTTAATGCTTAGGCAGTGGTTGGTCGTGTGTTCTAAACCCGTAGACTCCAAAACATTTTGATTTATTTATTTATTTATTTAGATTTAAATATTATTGCTATTAAATAATTAATATTTAACCTAAATTAAACATTAATAATTTAAACCTTAATTAAAGATAATAACTATATCTTTAATAAAATATCATTTTTTTTATAAAAATAATAAAAATAACAATAACTAAAATAATAAATAAATAAAAAATAGAATAAAACAATTACATTACAATTAAAATAAAAAAATAAAGAAAAAATAAAATAATAAATGAATAAAAATAAATAATAATAAAAAAAAAAAAATCTAGAGTCGGGCAGTGGGTCCTCGCATGAGGCCCACGTGCCCCCTCTCCTCTGTTCTTATCCCCTAACCCTAATTTCCTCATCCTTATGTCTTCAAACCCTACTCTTCTCCTCTTTTCATTTCATTTTTCTTTTAAGCATTCAGGGTGAGGGATGAGGCTGGCGGCCATAGCCATCTCCCTGCAAGGTCGACCATGGTAACTTGTGTTCCAGGAATGGAGGGTGCATCTAGCACAGTGGTGCGTTCCC
Source organism: Picea engelmannii (assembly GCA_009831015.1). NCBI lineage: Eukaryota > Viridiplantae > Streptophyta > Pinopsida > Pinales > Pinaceae > Picea > Picea engelmannii. The sequence goes on from ML788508.1 coordinate 300,352, forward strand.
TCGTTCCTTAGTGGCTTATCTTGGCACTTGGTCGTTGGATTTTCCACTGAGGTTGTATTATGTGTGTTGTTTTGTGTTGTGTGGCTGTTTGTGAGGTTTAGAGCAGACAAACTCCTTATCGTCTTGGCACATCGACACTTGTCCTTTGACGCATAGTGTGTTCCATTCATACCCCCTTTGTGAACTCCTCCTTCATGTCTCTTGATGCCTGGAACTGGTGCTGGTGTATTTTCAATGCTTTGGTGTCTTTGGTGTCTTTGCTGGTGTATTTTCAATGCTCTGTGTATTTTCAATGCATTGGTGATGATGGGTAGTGCAATATAGTCTACTCATGGACTCTCCCTTGTTTCTTGATGCTTTGGTGTGAGTGATTTGTTTATTTCTTTTCTCTGGTGTCTCTGGCAAACTGATCCTGGACCTATTTCTTTGTAGGCCCTGGCTTGTAATAGTTTTTTCTTGAAACACATTCTTTGTGGGCTCATCCCTTTGATGGTTTCGCGCTAGTATTTTCATTGGATTGTGATGTGTTTTGTGTTGGTGTAGGTGCGCTGGTTGTTCGGCTGCGTGGTAGGCTTAGCTATTACGTTTTTTTGTTTTATTAATAATAATAATAAAAAAATTGTTTCCTGTGTGTGCAGCGCACGGCTCCTCTACCATGGCTTTGTGTTGGTCTGGTCGTGGCATGGTCTCGTGAGCTTGGTTTTCACATGGACTTATGTGGTATGATATCATGGGCTTTGTTACCTGCGGCTCCACCCCCTGCGTTGAGCACAAATGACTCATGGGTTTGGTGCTTGGTGCTGGGATTTATGTATGGTTTATGTGTAACTTGTGGACTCAACGCATGTGTTGGAAAGGGCTTGGTACTTTGGTTTGGTGACTTATGTGTTAACTTGTGTGATTCGGCGCATGTGCTGTTTATTCTATTTGCCTTTTGTTTTTTTTTTAGCTTGTGGATTTTCTTAAGTGCTTAGTCGACTTGATAAGGTATGTAAAGGTGTGGAAAACAAGCTACAACCATTGCTTCTTACTCTGCATCAATATCTTTAAGTTGTCTGATGATGGAATCTTCCTTCTCAACCATCTCCTCATTTGCCAACCTTCCAGAATCTTGTTTCAATGAATTCCAGATGATCCTTAAAAACACCCTTCTTGCTTTTCATATTAATTTTCAAGTTTGTGCGCAACTTTTAGATTGGATTGCACATATTGTAGGTACTTGCAAACTCGTACATAGCTGCAAGTTGTAACAGTCTTCCCCCTCCCATTAAACATCAACATAAGGATGGAAGTTAGTAGCCTTGATGCAAGTTGGGATAAATTTGAAATGCACGTTCTAGGGTTTACTTCTCATTTCTAACTTGGGGTTTAATTCTCCTTAACTTGAGGATAATCAACAAGTGGTTTAAAATTTGGAATGGTATCCTTGACAAAATTTGACTAAATTTATCATTGTCTTCATAGATATTGTTTGAGACTATAAAAAAAAATTGTCTTGTAAAGTAGCTACAAGACTCTTCCCTTTTCTTTTGTAGTGTAGATTTAGTCTAGAATGTATTGTCCAGGAGTTGTTTTTTGAAATGGACTTCTCTTTTAACTTTAACCCAACATGGAATCATGTTTCCTGCAAGTTCCTCTTTCCTGGTTTTGCTATGAATTGAAAACTGTGATTTGGGTGGTATTGGTCACATGTCAAGAAATCGAGCCCATGAAATCTGCATTACTTGTAAAGTTATAAATCAAACCTATAACTCATCTTTGGGCTTGAAACTTAAATTGTCAAGCTGGAAAGTCTAGTATGTGAGAATGCTATTTGAATTTAGTACAATCAAAGGTTTTCATCTTTCAAAACATTCCAAGTTATGGAAAATCCCACAGGTTCTTGTTTTCACAACCATAAGCATTTGCATTTGCTTGTGCACATACATCACTTATTTTTTTTTTTCTTTATTTAGGAAGCATTATGTATAAATATATATATATATTTGCATATATACTGGAAAAAAATTGTGCTTGGCTTGCAGGTTATGTGGAGCTGGAGCTTGGAGCTCATATTTATACGTAATTAAAGGGTTTCAGGGTTGTTTAAATTTTTGGGTGGGTACAATTCCATTCCTAAGTTGGGTAGGCGGGTAGGTAGGCCCTTAAGGCTCCAATGCTTCAAACTGATGCTCTGGTACCATGTGTAGGGACCTAAATTTAAGTAAGCCTAAAAATTTCATACAATTAAACATAAATTTCTTTCAATGCGTAAGTAATTCATTAATCATCGTAAAAGCATATGATATTCAACAAAAAAAAAAATTTAACCACAGCATGAAATAGATTACATAATAATCACATAACTCATCAAATTCAGAAATAAAAATACTTTTCCCTGATGCTAAATTCCCGCTTATCTGATTTTCCTCCTTGTTGCTTTGCCCATCCTGCTGCTTGACCAAACCCTGCCCAAACCAACTAACCACCTAGCCGGCTAGGAACAACATGTCTGTCTCCCTAGCTCTAGGATATTGTAATGAATCCTAGCCCTCATGCCCAAAACCCCTAGCAACCCGGTGCCCCCTGCAATGGTTCACCAAAACCCCAAAACCAAACTCCTCAAAACCAGAAGATATCCAACATAAATACATACCTCCTCCAATAATGCTCCTTCCCCCAATTTTCATTATCATCTCCCGTAGGACTCTTCCCCGTCATATCTCCCCCCTTCACCAACTCTCCTATTCTCCATCAATTAACTTATCCTATTCTTTATTACCTTATATGATTCCTTTATTACCTTATCTTTCCACTTAATTCTTCTTTCCCCCCCTGCATACATAAATTCTTATAAAATAATTTAAAATTTATTAAGCCCCTTAATTCTTTACCCAAATCATTGAATGTGTTAAGTAATAAATTAATTGATTAATTAATCAATCAAAAATTATAAACAATTAATTAATAAATAAATAAATAATTAATATTATTAATACTAATCATTATTTAACTAAAACCATATTAGGACAATTAATTATCTAATTAATTATACTTAATAATCCCTATGCAACTATTTATCCAGGGTTGTTACATTTTACGACTCCAAAGAGCCAAAACTCGAGGTTTTTTCATGTTTAGAGAGTCTGAAAAACACTTAAAAAAAACTCTCTCAGTTCCTTTTTCATAAAGTAGTATGATGAGACCAAAAAAGAGATAAACTATTTCTCAATGGATGTTTTCTTCAAATACTTTTATGAGCATGAAAAGAACAAGGTCACTCGACAATATTTTCATGTTTAGAGAGTCTGAAAAGATCTTAAAGGGAAGTCCAGGGGGTTCCCTTTTCGTATAACATTTATGAGTCTGAAAAAGTGATAAAATTTTACTTAGTTACATTCTCCTTGATTTACAAGAACGAAAAAGAAGAAAGACTAAGCTCGATAACCTATTCTCATGTATTAACGAGCATGAGAAAGAACAAAGACTAATCTCGGGATTTTTTTTATTTTTATGCAAGATTTAAAACAAAACAAAACTATGGTTGGAACTAGTTTCATTTTTACACAAGATTGAACCATGGAAAACTATGCTTGAGGTAGGTGGTTTCATTTTTACACAATCTTGAACCATATAAAACTATGCTTGCGACTTCCCAACGCATTGTTCACAAATTTGCACGGTTGGTAATTAGCCCCCAGCTGAAGAAGATAGCGGTTTAACTTCATCTTGAAGTCTAGAGGATGGAAGGAAATACCCCCCCAAGCTCAGTTTCATCCAACTTCAAAGGAGAATGAAATGAAGCTTCAAATACTAGATGAAGGACTTGACTCAAACAGAGAGGGGGAAAAATATTTTTCATTTTTTAATGAGCTTGACACAGGAACAAGAACTATGATCGATTATCTAGGTTCTATCCCTAGACCTTTGTTTCATTTGTTAATGAGCTTGACACAAAAGAGAAAATTATGCTCTTAACCCCTGTTTCATTTTTTAATGAGGTTGGCATAGAGATGCAAAAACTATCCTTGTAGCTGGTTTCATTTTTTAATGAGCTTGAAAGAAGAAAACCATGCTCAAAGATGGTTTCATTTTTTAATGAGCTTGAAATCATAAAACCATGCTCATAATATCCCATAATTCAATTTCGACACCCATTCATAAAATTATCATTTACCAAATAGATTGCATTATATCCAACATCATTCTAATAGCATTTAAACCTTCATAGGATTCACCTTCACACAATATATCGCATCATATACATCATCATCAATAACATTTAAACATTCATAAAATTTATATTCACTTAGTAGATTGCATTATATCCATCATCATCAATAACATTTAAACATTCATAAAATTTACATTCTCACAATATATCGCATCATATCCATCATTATCCAAATATATTTAAACATTCATAAAGGTTCATACGTCTTAAAAGATTACGTGTATCATTTAATAGTTTCACTGTAAATAGAAAATAAATGTATGTAGGCCTCAGGTAATCCTAGTTGTCTAAGTCAAAAGGTGGTTTTTCATACACCCCACCTTCAAGAAACATATTCTCAAGGTGGTCAAAAAAGTGAGGGATAGTCTCGTCGTAATGTCTCAGCGTCTTCCCAAGTAGTAGATCCTGGACTATACTTGTCCCATTGGACCTTAACTTGGTCTACCAAGTGGTACCTAAACTGTCGGACTCTACGGTCCAATATGCGTAACGGTTCTACCGTGAGAGTTCCCACATCCGATACTTGCAATTCCTTCTAATTTAGTTTATGTGATTCATTAGCAACATAATGACGTAAAACAAATACATAAAAAACATTATGAGTTTTATGCAAGTGGAGTGGCATACGAGACGATAAGCAATGGGTCCAATTTTCTGTTGGATTCTGAACGGTCCTATAAATCAACGTGACAACTTTGTCCCCTTCTGTTGTTGGGAAAAATACCCTACGGACTAGCAAACTAGGGTCAGACTTGCATGCATATTTTGACCGTAAAAAATGACTTTTTAATCTACCACCCCGAAACTTAAACCCCTCTTTCACGATACATGCATGGAAAGGAACTACTAACCTTTTTACTAATGTTTGATGTAGATCCTCCGTTGCACTTTTTCCCGCTTGCTTGCGCTGCTCCTTCCAAAGTTATCCTACAATCAAAACAAACAACGACGCATGCATACTAATTTTCTACTTGAGGGTTAGAAATTAAGCATAAATTACACAAACCACATATAACTCATGCATTGGGATGGGAAAAGTATTCTTTTATTATCTTTAAAATGAATCAACTTACAATAAAAAGTCGAGACCGACCAACGCTCCTTGATCCTGATCCTGGGCTCCTCCTCTTCTTTTGTCCTCCAACTGCTTTGCGTTAATTCTCCTTAGGCTTGAGGAAAGGCTAAAGTGTTTGGACAATGGATTCAGAAAATGGGTAGAGTTTCTTTGCTATGATTTTCCTCCTCCAAATGGTACCCCCACCCCTTCTTTTATAGGATAGAAGGAGCTAGGGTTTTGGACGAACCCTCGGCCATGCATGGCTGGGAGTTTCAGTTAACTGACCCATATCTTTTTGTCCCGTCGGCAACTTTCCTATTTTTGTGTTTTGTTAGGTAAACGCGGGCTGTAGTAGGCCTGCTAGCATTCACACGCGTGCAGTAGTGGGTTAGGGCGCGTCTACCTTGACCCAAGAGGATTTTCAAGAGTTTGTTCAACATAGTTTTGGCAAGGAAGGGATATGAGTTGGCCTGATGCTAGGTTGTGGTGCAATTTAGGGTTATAACAGATGCCCCCTAATGTGTGAGGTCAGAAGAGCATCTGATGGCCGAAATACATTACCAATCCTTTACCAATCTGTAGTGATGTGTTGAATGAGTGAGCCCAAGGATCAAGGACCAGGAGGTGCCGTCTGCAAAAGAACAAATGTCTCACCGAGGTGGGCATATCCATGCTCGAGATAAAATAGAACTATGGCTAGCAATCAAATACACTGTAGATCCATGTCAAATAACTATAAAGAGTAGCCATGAACAATACACAACAGAGCTACATCTCGAAATCAGAAAGATATACATATAGAGTATCCATTTCCCAGAAGATGATTCGGCTTGATGGTTTTACTTCAGAGCTCGAGAAACCACTTCAAAGTCTTCTAAAACTCAGGTAGCAGTGTAATATGAGTGTACGACTGCACTACCTAGAGGTCTTCGACGGCTTGTCAGTTATGGACTTGATAATCTTGATGATCGGACTGAAGGCTTCAGTGATTTTGAATAAAGACTTGATTGGATGTTCAGGATGGCCGGGTATGCGGACAAGAGACATATTGCAGAGGGGCCGACTCAGGCTTAGTGACAAACTTCCCTTGGAAAATAGCACGACAAGTGATAAAACTCAGGCATCATATTTGTTAATCATAAGTCTACAAAGAAGGAGGCAATGCAAACTCTCCATATGTTTGGAAGAGTAACCAAACGGTGGAGGACACAACTCTATATAGCAAGAAAAGCTTCCTAAGGTCGTACTACATCCCATAGTCTAATAATCAAATGGACAGATGTGTTTTATTCAAGGGCGACTCATTATGTTGCCAATAAAGAAAATACTTTTCCCATCCTCTTTTTGGGGTATATTTGATTTTTTTTGTTCTTTTTGATGATTTTGAAAAAGAATAAAGGAATGTTACGTTACAATGGAGGAATGAATACTGCAAACATACAAGCTCAAGTCACAAGGACAAGACTAATGTTCTGGTAAAATGATACTTGGGGAAAATCCTCCAGCAGCCAAAGGTGTTAAGACGCAGAAGCAAACTGTTACAAGGCTGATGGGTAAGGTATGCAAATGCGGTTGATAGAACACACAATGGTAATGTCCTTCGATGTAAGTTTAACAAGCCCAGAGAAGGTAAGCTCGGTGGTTTTTCATATTTAGAGAGTCTAAAAAAATAGAAAAAGGAGACTCCAGTGGGGTACCTTTTTCGACAATAGTCTAGTCGGTTCGAAAAAGGGATAAACTAGCACTGATTAGACGTCAATTCAAAACCATTTTAACGAGTGTGAAAAGGACAAGATTACTCGGCTATTTTTTTGTTGGATTACTGAGAGGGGGGGTGAATCACTAATAGAGAAATTTAATCCCTTTTAACCATATAATCCAAGTGTTATATCAATGAAGCATTATTATCCAATAACTGCAGAGTAAATAAGCAATGAACAAATGAACAATCATACACATACACAGTACACCGGTGTTTTATGTGGAAACCCAAATTGGGAGAAAACCATGGAATGCTTTTTCTTATATGTCTTGAAGAATTACATTCATTGGAAGCACCAACTTCCTCTGTTTTCCAGCTGCAACTAGAAGGAGGCTCCAACCCCCTAGTTTCTCAGGCTACAACCTGAGGGAAGCTCCAACTCCCCAAATCTATGGCTACAACCAAAAGGAGCCTACAACCCCCAATGTTCTCCGGCTACAACCGGAAGGTGGCTACAACCACCTTTCCTTGCCCCGTCCCGCCACCCTGAAGTAGAAGTAGAATGATGGAACCACTGTCACACTATCACTGTGAGATATACCACTGTAAACCTGTACCAATAAGTCTGAACCATGCATCAACCATACATCAACATATACCTCAACCTATAATCAACCTGTACCATAAACAAGTGCATCAACCATGCACCAACCAGTACCATAAACAAGTGCATCAATCATGCACCAACCTGTAATCAACCTGTACCATAAACAAGTGCATCAACCATGCACCAACCTGTACCATAAACAAGTGTATCAACCATGCACCAACCTGTAATCAACCTGTACCATAAACAA